>CM053785.1:137191110-137288610 GCA_028749045.1 Cupressus sempervirens | reverse complement strand
CTCCTGATAAGGCCTAGTAGTTTAGAAACTACATTCAATTTCTTAGAGATTATTTTCTTACAACTTTTTGATATAAAGTCCATAACCACTTTAAAATTATGTGTCAAATTGACATAACCCTGATTTTCTGATTTTTCACTGCCACTTAAGGCCATAGTTTGGTACACCATGATCCTGCACATACCCGTTAGGTCACTTGAACTTATGTGTTGTTCCTGAGACCAGTGTTGTGACTTCTACACCTCCACCTCCTATTCGGATTCCATCTCTTGCATAGGATTACTCTTAAACATTGCCTACTATTGCAGCTCCAATCATTGAGCCACCTACTACAGTTGTTGAGGATATATCAGAGGACACACATCTCCTCTCAGATGATAAATTCAGCACACCCATTATTCCACCTCCATTGGAGATTCAATTTTAGTATTCTCATGCTTTCTCCTCTGAGCATCAGCTAGGACTTCCAGCCACACCTTACATACACGGTGTTGGAAATATTCAAGATATGATAGGTTACTAAAAGGGGAGGGGTGAATCAGTAACTTCAAAACTTTAAACAATTCAACACTTTAACCATTCATCATTCACTTATCTAATCTACTGCATTTATGAGAAATAAAAACATACATAACATATGTACACAGTGATTTGGTAACCCAAAAACCTTCCAAATAGAAAGTAAAATTGGAGTGGGGATGATACCGACAAAACTTCGTTACTGTAGTATGAAGTTGGCCTATTAAGGCTTACATTGACCACTTCTGGTGATCTGCCCTGTTAGGAGCACAAAGGACTGCTAGGTCCACCTTGTTAGAGGATTTACAAACATACACTGAAGTATGCACTCTGTTAGGAGATTTATAAAAGACTGTTAAGTCTACCCTGTTAAAGGATTTACAAAACTAATTCACCTGTTAGGATGAAACAGTGGCTCTACTTACAAACTTGATTTGCTGATTAGATCCTTGAAGTACATATATCACCTTTTGTGACTGATGAATCATTCCTGCTCCTTGTAGACCTTGCTGAATACTCTGCTCTTCTGTTGATTCACTTTCATTCTTCTTAAAACATTACATGCTTATCTTGATACTCTTATCACATTCATTACAAATGATATAATACATTACATATATATACCATTCCAATCATTACAATTGCAAAGTCGGCTAAAACACAAGTGAACAAAATATTATTGAGTCGGCCAAATAGTAAATAACTTGGGTTCACTGAACTAACTCGGTGACCTTCTAATACTCAGCATCCATTGCATTACTCAACATCATCATGTACTCGGTAGAAGTGAAGGCTCGATCCATACTAATCACCTGACGTAGTTCCGAACTCAGTAACCATTAGAGACTCGGTAGATGTAGTGTCACTCGGTAAAAATTGAATCCTTCATTTACCTTGCTTTCACTTGGTAAACACTATGCTTGCATCACTTGGTAGGCATTGTGCTTTCATTACTTGGTAGGCACTGTGCTTTCATCACTCGGTAAATACTGTGCTTTTATCACTCGGTAGGCACTGTGCTTTCATCACTCGGTAGGCACTATGCTTCCATCACTTGGTAAATGTTGTGAAGTTCAATGAACACTGTAAACTCGGTAGACATTGCTGGATTGCACATTTACTCGGTAGCTATACTCAACTCGGTTAATATTTGAATGCTTGGTGTGAACTATGAAACTCGGTTAACACTTAGAATGCTCAGTGTGAACTGCGAAACTCAGTTAACACTTAGAATGCTTAGTGTGAATGTATAAGGTAACCACTAAATGTTTGGTATACATTGTAGACTAAGTGATGAGCTCGGTAGCTATACTGATACAGATAAGTGTTGTCACTAATGGCAATAATAACTTAATGCCAACAATCTCCCCCTTTGGCATTAGTGACAAAAACACTTATAAGCCAAAACATATGTACATAGCCTGACTGAATGAATTTTGGTTGCATATACATTTTTATATACAAAGATACTTATGTACACATGCTAACTCAAATGAGTGCTAACTCCCCCTATCACTTATAGTGATGACTCTTCTCATTTATTATGTTAAATCTCTGAATCTCTGAATCTCTCCCCCTTTTTGACAATAATGCCAAAGGAATGCATATGTACAACTTATATGGCTACACCAAAATGAGATAGAAATTCTTGATGTACCTTAAGAATAGTTGCAAAAGTACTATCCCATGTCTGCTGCAAAATCTGATAGGTGGAGAGGGCAGTTTGAACTTGTGCTGATAATTAGATCAAGTGATTAGCCACTAAGAAGTTCTGATCTTGGACCAATGTTTTGCAATGTACAAGATGTTTTTGCATTGTGTCCATGATAGGAAGGATCATGTTCTGGATGTCTATGAGTGTAGACCGGATCCTTGCTTCCTCTCTCAATAATTCTGCCTGAACATCTACCAAATATCTGATCTTAGTGTGATGGGAGGTTTTGGAGGAGGAGTCCACCTTCAACTTTGATGCACTTGATTGCATATCAATGTCAATCTTATTTAGCTTATCTTTTATTTCTTTGGTGAAGCTAGAAACATCACAAAGTTTAGCAAAAAGTGATGCTGCATTATTAAAAGAATTTTCAAAATTTCCCAAAAATGTTGACAATTCAACTTGCTTTATTGCTATCTTTTGAGCAATGTGCTCTAGCACCTTATTATCAAAATTCTTTTCTGCTTTCTCAATAAGTTTTTCTTATCCGAAAGAATCATCATTGAATTTTTGTACAACCTCTTCTAACTGAATCAAAATGTGTTGAGTAGAATCTACTTCAACACCTATAGCATCTGTAATAATATTTTTGGCATTCTCAATTATTCTGTATTCCTTATCCCTTTCAGACCTTAACTGCTTCTGCGTAGCTTTCATCTCAATTAGTTGACTAGCAAACCTCATCTCTTCAATGGTAGCATTTTCATAGTCAATCTTTGGAATTACTATCTCTGTGTCTAATTCAATATCTTTTGGAATTTCCTTTCCAGTGATCAGAAGTCTCAATGGATGCTTTTGTTTGACTTTTGTGATGACTAGTTTGACCTTAGGAATAGACAAAATAGTGGAGATGGAAGGACTAGCAGTAAAAATTGGGATAAGACTTGAGGATTCAATGCCAATAGAAGTATTAGTTGGATCAAAAACTAGAATACTTCCCAAAAATGATACACTAGGTATAGTAGTATCTGAACTAATTGGATTTAAAATAGATTCAAATAATGCTGACAAAACTGTAGAACTAGCTGGAACTGATGAAAACAAAATTGTGGAACTTACTGGTGCACTAACTGTTGATAAAGGAGTTGAGGAGGGTGGCTCAGTAGCTGAAGAAGTGACAGGAAGCTTGGTAGATGAAGTGCTTGGCACCTCTGTTTTAGATACTTGGAGCTGAGAGGTGGCCGGTGAAGATTGAGCAATTGATGTGGCAATTATGCTCACAATCTCACTTGCAGAAGTTGTCTCCATAGTAGATGTAACAGTTTTCGGTGGAGAGTGAGGAAGGGATGCAATCACTTCTGCTGCTATTTTAACTGGATCTTCTTCTTCCTCATTTGCTTCTTCCTCCTTGTCTTCTTCCTCTTTTTCTTCCATAAGTGCATGCAGCTCTCCTGGAATAACTGTGATGGATAGAGTGCTCTCAAAATCATCATCATCACTGCTATCATCATCCTTGATCTCCACTAGATCTTCACTGGGCTTTTGCAGATGATAGATATTTTTCCACATGTTTGTTGCATCATTCACAACATGCTCAATGTCTTTAATTAAGATCAAACATGTGTGAAATCTTATCATCATTTTACCTTCATGGTTTTTCATTGCTGCCTTTATTTCTGCTCCAGTGAGACTCGGTAGAAGATTCTTTAGAGATTGCTCATATATGTCTTTAACCATCTGGGTGGCTAACTCCCATCTTGGTTGCAATCTCTCCAACAATTCTTTGGAGATTTGAGAGGCAAGTTGGTCCAGGGAGTATTTCCATTTACCCATCTTGTTGAGTACTAGTTCCTCAATCTGCATTTTCTCAACATCAGTTCTTGTTTAAAATTTCAATGCCTTGAAATTTGTGGTGCCAACTCCTTCTTCCAATTGTTTAAGCTTTTCCTCGATTGTGGGTGGAGGCCTGACCAGTATAGGTTCCTATTTGCCTTTTCTGGTTCTTTTGGTGAATACTGTAGCAGTCTTTTTCTTAGGTTTGGTAATAGTTACCTTACCTTTCTTCTTTGGTTGTTCCTCTTCAGATTCTTGTTCTTCTTTTTCTTCTTCTCCTTCTTCTTCTTCTTCATCTTCACCTTTCCCTCGGTAAGCATAAGAGGACTGGTAGCAGTTTTCAATTTGGCTATCTTCCTCTTGCCTTTGCTTATGGCCTGGGGTAGCTTGATTTCAAGCTCAATTCTGGCCTTTGCCTCATCATAAGTTCCAAAGATTGGTTGTCTTGGGTATACTGGCTCATTGACTAGTGCTTCAATGATATCCCTGGCCTAATCAATAGTTACCTCATAAGGAAGAGGTTTTACCCATGCAACTCGGGGTCTGACTGCCTAAATGTACACTTTATCACAGTCAACCATAAGACATACATCATCTCTGTAGTCTTCAACTAATTTTGGTGGGATCTGAAACCTATTATTCATTCTCTCCTTGAAATCTTCAAAATAATTGTCCATAATGCTTTCAAAATTTTCACCCATTTCAGCTACAAACTCATTAATCTGATAAAGAATGGGAATGTCTTTTCTCCATACTACTATTCCTTTTGATGGAAAGAATTTTTGAATATAGAAAAATAAACAGATCAATAGAGAACCAAATTTACAAGGATTATTTTTTGAAGTCCTTATACTATCCATATTTTTATTCAGTTGTCTCAATAATAATTCTGACAAATCAAATTCAAGGTTTTTCTTCACAATTTTGAAGGCCAAATCCACAACTTCATAAGGTACACTATTCAGTCGACTAGAGCTATAGATTTTGTGGGCAATGACATGAATGTCAAATCTTTGTTCGACATCTGATACAATGGTGACCTTTAAACCTCTACCATCCCACTCGGCTAGGGTTTGCTTCTGTAGCTCTTCTTGACCTAGGGTTTTGGTAGTTTTTGCCTTGTTGAGTATAGGGAGACCCATGATTTTATGAATCATCTTGTTTGTAATTAACATTGGCTGCTCTAACCACAGTTGCCCATTGTGCACCCGACTCAAAATATACCTAATCCATTTGGTTTGAAAGCTTCTAGGCATATGTGAGATATGAGTCAAACCTTTGGTTTCAAGATGCTTGAATTCGAGTTTCAGAGAGCCATCTACACACATTTCTCCTAGGGCATTGTCCATCTCTATTTTTCCAATTTCTTGAACAAAACATTTGAAATGAGTGCGAATATCATTGATAAGAAGTACCTTAGGTGGAATTTTCAATTGAGCTCCATTCGGGTCGAGTGATTCTACAACGGCCGAAACAATCTTGAAGTTGGGCACTTTCCATTCTATGCCCTTTACCAGCATTTCTAAACCTCTTTTCCCCTTGGTGCTGCTGCTACTCCCGGATGCCATTGCTGCTTGATAAGTGTAAGAAAATTTTGAACAATTTTTGCACTTTAAAATCGCTCGAAATCGCTTGAAGTTGCTTGGAATTCACTTGGAAATCACTGGAAATTTTTTAGCTCTAAAATTGCGATGAAGAATGAAATCGAATTCTGCCCTTTTGACAAAAATTTTGCCATAAATGCTTGGTACGAGGTAGCTAAGATGACATAGTGTTTGACAGGCTATCATTTACTTGCTCGGTAGAAGCTTGCAACTCGGTGGTAGAACAAAACTTTTAGTTGTTACCGACCTAGCTCGGTAAGGTCTTCAACCGACTTCCCTCGGTAGATGCAACTTGGCAAAAGATATGTTTTCTTTGATCTTCGTGTATCTGGAATACTGATTTGATCATTCCACTTTCTTGCATTTGGAACTACTCTGGATATTGCTTGATGATACAGTTCCAGATCCTTTATGAATCTAATTGGAAATAATGGAGTCACCCACTTCTTGAGTGACATTGCCATCACTTGAACTATCTTGCTCGGTAGATTTTGGATTCCACTGTTGTCTCATTTGCTTCCGAATGTTTTTAGCTTTAGCCTTCTTTTCATCTTCAACTCTTCCTATATTCATGTAGTTTTTAGCTATATGATCGAGTTCAGTGTGCATGTATAACATCTTATTGTTGTGTCTTTTTTCCTCAAGTGATGCCTTGAGTAGTCTTTGCCAATGTGTTCATATTCTCCACAATAATGACATCTACACCAGGTATTGTAATCCCATCCAAAGATTGCTTTAACAAGTTGTTCAGCTGGATTGAATGATTTGGATCTACATTGGAATGCCTTGTGACCATGCTTCTTGCACTTGTGACAATTGCCTTCAAATTTTAGTTTCTCCTTGCATTCATTAGCTTTGTGACCATGCTGACTACAATTGTAGCATTTACCATTGAATTTACCTTTTCCATTGCTCCAACACTTGTTTGATGTGTGACCTAGCTTACCATAATGATTGCAAGTAGGTCTTTGATTCCTTTGGGCACCTTGTTTGGAGGTTTCACCTTCTTCCTTATAACCAAGTCTAGCTTTGCCTTTTTGTCTATGAAGATTTTGCTCACTTTGCTGATTTAATTGAGTCATGTCTGCTTGAGATTTCATCATTCTCTCATTGATTTGTTTTTCAGTGATCAAGTCATTTTCCAAACTTTCATTGATTTGTCTTTCAGATCTCAAGTCACTTTTTAAGCTTTCATTGATTTGTCTTTCAGTGATCAAGTCATTCCTCAGATTTTCATTTTCAGATCTTAGATTTATGATTTCTTCATTTGCATTAGATAGTTGATTTACAAGATCTTCATTCTGAAGGGATTGACTATTTCTTACCTCTAAGTCTTCATTTGCCTTGTCTCTCTGTTCCAAAACTTCACATAGCCTGATTGATTGAATTTCTTGTTCTCTTTTAAGCTTTCTTACTTCTTCCTGTAGAGAACCATTCTTTGCTAGGAGTTCCTTAATTGCCTTATTAGCTTCATTTAAACTGCTTGATGGTAAAAGGTCTTTAATCTTTTCTTCAACATATTGATGATCATTCATTTTTCTTGCAAGTTCCTTCCTTCTCTTCAGGGATTAAGAAAGATGCTTCTTAGCTTCTTTGAGTGGGGCCATGGCCAATTCCAGATCTAGCTTTTCATTTTCAATAGCTTTGTCAAGTCTGAATATCTTCATTATCCTTGATCTTTGCTCAAGTTGTCAAACTTTATCTTGAGAACCACAATGCTCTGATACAATTTTTGGAAATATTCAAGATATGATAGGTTACTGAGAGGGGAGGGGTGAATTAATAACTTCAAAACTTTAAAAAATTCAGCACTTTAACCATTCATCATTCACTTATCTAATCTACTACATATATGAGAAATAAAAACATCCATAACATATGTAAATAGTGATTTGGTGACCTAGAAACCTTCCAAATAGAAAGTAAAACTGGGGTGGGGATGATACCCACAAAACTTTGTTACTGTAGTATGAAGTTGGCTTGTTAAGGCTTACATTGACCACTTCTGGTGATCTGCCCTATTAGGAGCACAAAGAACTGTTAGGTCCACCTTGTTAGAGGATTTACAAACATACACTGAAGTATGCATTATGTTAGGAGATTTATACAAAGACTGTTAAGTCTACCTTATTAAAGGATTTACAAAACTGATTCACCTATTAGGATGAAACAATGGATCTACTTAAAAATTTGATTTGCTGATTAGATCCTTGAAGTACATATATTACCTTTTGTGACTGATGAATCATTCCTACTCCTTGTAGACCTTGCTGAATACTTTTCTCTTCTATTGATTCGCTTTCATTCTTCTGAAAACATTACATGCTTATCTTGATACTCTTATCACATTCATTACAAATGATATAATACATTACATATATATACCATTCCAATCATTAATATTGCAAATTCGGCTAAAACACAAGTGAACAAAATATTACTGAGTCAGCCAAACAATAAATAACTCGATTTCATTAAACTGACTCGATGACCTTCTAATACTCGACATCCACTGCATTACTCAGCATTGTCATGCACTCGATAGAAGTGAAGGCTTGGTCCATACTAATCACCTGACGTAGTTCTAAACTCAGTAACCATTGGAGACTCAGTAGATGTAGTGTCACTCAATAAAAACTGAATCCTTCGTTTACCTTGCTTTCACTCGGTAAACACTGTGCTTGCATCACTCGGTAAACACTGCGCTTGCATCACTCGGTAGGCACTGTGCTTTCATTACTCGGTAGGCATTGTGCTTTCATCACTCGGTAGACACTGTGCTTTTATCACTCAGTAGGCACTATGCTTTCATCACTCAGTAGGCACTGTGCTTTCATCACTCGATAGGCACTGTGCTTCCATCACTCGGTAAATGCTGTGAAGTTCGGTGAACACTGTAAACTCGATAGACACTGCTAGATTACACATTTACTTGGTAGCTATACTCCGCTCAGCTAATATTTGAATGCTCGGTGTGAATTATGAAGCTCAGTTAACACTTAGAATGCTCGGTGTGAACTGCGAAGCTCGGTTAACACTTGAAATGCTCAGTGTGAACTGCGAAGCTTGGTGTGAATGTATAAGGTAACCACTGAATGCTCAGTATACATTATAGACTGAGTGATGAGCTCGGTAGCTATACTGATACAGATAAGTGTTATCATTAATGGCAATAATAACTTAATGCCAACACGCAGGTTTTGTCATCCTTGTCCACTGCCTTTGTTTCCTTCAAATTGGAGCCACCTTGGTATGTTCATCAACGCAAGAGTTCTACCATTCTCGGGGGGGCTATGAAGTCTCAAGCTTCTATGATGGAGGCTTTCATTGTACTTAAGGTCTTGAGATGTTTCATTTGTGCATCCTTTTTCTATCTCTTTTTGGAGTAGAGTTTTTCCCACTAGGTTTTCTTTATTTCTCTATTTCATAGAGATTTGGTTGTGATTGGGTACCTTATTAGGACTTGTTGCCTGGACCCAAGTTTGCTTTTAGCATTGCATTGTAGTTTCCTTGCTCTTTCTGCATTGTTTGTAGCTACATTGTTGCTCATCTTAAAGGGGGTGTTAGATTAAAGCATTAATTTCATTTCATTTATTAAAGTCACTTTACTCCCCTCTTAAGGTTTCACTTTATGCACTTATGCATTCTCATTTAATAATTAATTAGTAATTATTAAATAACATTTACCTTTTAGGTTACCCTTTTTCGGGTCTAGATCTCCTTTTATAAGGATAGATCATTTGTAATTATCTCACATCTTTTTCATTTACGAGAATATGATTTGCATATTTTCAGAGCAAACCCTTGACTCTTCTTGTCTTCTTCTTCTTTGTGATAGGTTTTTACATGCAAGTATTCTTTGGGCTTTGTGGATTTGTATTACGTATTGCTCAAATCCTTCAATATGTATATGAAGTTTTATATTAATCCTTTTGAGATGTATTTGTAAAATAGGCTTCTCTTAGAGGGGGTTTGAGGGCCTTCTTAGTTTTGTATATATAATATGTTTGCTTTGCAAGTATTATTTCCAATGAGAATTTTCCAATCCAACCAAAGAATTTTGATGTGCTGCAAGGTAGATACAATTAATTTAAAAGAAACTTATAATTGACATCACTAGGGTTAAATGATATGAAAATGTATAATACTTATGTTTTAGACCTTGATTTTTAATTGGCATGTTATTCCCCACATTATAAATTCAACACATGTGCTCTCTACTACCTTTTATTTGATAAAGAATATAGGCAATTTCTTTGGCGTTGCAAGGAGTTTAAAAGGAAAAATATAGATAAGCAGATATTTTGCTACAAAAAGAGAAAGATGTTAGCAAGGTGCAATGAAGATTTTGTAGATATGATATTAAGTTCAAGAGAATTTTAATTTTGAAAGAAATTTTATAATAAAATATGTTTGAATTAAAGTGAGAAGCTTAATCTTGTAGGAAACTCATACTTCTATCTAGTGAACATCCTAGATATAATCTAAATAATCTAAATAACATAAACAATTCAATATAAATCAATCTATACAAATGAGAGAATGATTTACATAATTATATAAATCATTTTATCATTTTATAAATTGACAAATAGTTTATCAATATACATTGTTGGAGTGGACTGAAGTAGATTTAGTAGTACTATAATAATATCACAAATTATAATTTATGAGGGAAATGTTGGTTGATTTGTATTTTCCTAACTATTTGATATTAAGATTGTAAATTATAGGGCAAAATAATTGATTAATGGAGGTATTTAGTTCATTTAGAAAATATGAGTTGTAAGTAAAATGCTAATTATGTTCTAACTTGAAGAGTTATCACAAGGTTGTATAATAATTGACTTATATTAATCATTATGAAATATTAAATTTTAAAAAACTAAATATACTCAACTATACACATGTTTCTACTTAAAATATTAGAGAGACATGCTTTCCTCTAACATATCCTTTTCAAATACAATTATATTGTGTAATATATTTATTATTATTATTATATCTCAGCTTTCTCATATTTATAATATCACCTATTTATTTGTTATTAATAAATTTGTTTCCTTAGATTTTCAATGATAGTAACCATATATTTGTCTTATTCCATCCCTCCTCCACCAAATTGAATAACATGTCTAACAATATACTTCACTCATTTTCCAATGGCATTTAGAAAGATTACAGTTTCTAAAATTTTCCCAATTATGAATATTTAACTATTTCCAAACTTTATTAGTTTATATTTTCTCCTACTGTACATAAATTTGAAAAAGAAAGTTCAATTGTTTTTTCAATTTGAAGAAGAATTGTTGAGTATATTTGCTTCTAAAGTTCATTAATGATCATCATCCGTGCTAAAAACAAATTTGAACTGTATTCAGATTGGTAGCCAAGTTTTTTAAAACTGGATGATTAACCACAACAAATGATCTCACAACGCGTTTTCCCAATTTAATATGGAAAACCCACAGACCCCCCACTATAGTTCTGCTCACTATTCAAAGATCAAATATCTGACAAATTCGCAAGCAGAATTATTAAGGGAAGAAACCAAGATCAGGGCCACATTTGTAGACATCCAAGGCTTGATTCTTCTAAACATGGGTGCATTGAATAAACACATTGTACATTCCAAGACACTCATCCATGACAATAACTTCTCTATAGTTGATCACGTGATGGAGTTATCAGCATAAATATAGATTGCATTGCGTGTAAGCAAGGTTTACAAGAAAACAGGGACAAAACAATGGCATTGATTTTGAAGGTACATTTTGACTTTCTGTCATATTTTGGGATTAACATGTAGTATACACCTTTGGCATTTATGTCAAAAAGGGGGAGAAGATGATATATATATATATATATATATATATATATATATAATGGGGAGAAATATGTATATATATTGAGGAGAAGTATAATATGTGATATATGTATGGGAGAACAAAATAATATTATACAAATACATGTATAGATAATCAAAAAACATCTTTTACAAAAGCAATTTTGGAAAATCTAAAAAACAAAAGTATGTTACCGAGTTGAAGATATAGGATGGAGATTAAAGAATGTTTTGGATTTGAAATTCTAAGAATTTAGCTTTGGATTGGTAAGTGTTTTTGTCACTAATGCCAAAGGGGGAGTTTGTTGACATTAAGATCAAGTTTGTTTATTAGTGACTCACACTTAGTCAGTTGGTTAAGTTGTTGTCAAGCTTATCTTTCAATTTGTAGTGTTAACCGAGTGCTACACTTATTGTCGAATAAGATAGTTACCACAGAGTAAAATAGTTGTTACCGAGTTCTATAGTTGCTACCAAGTTTCAAAATCTACATTCAATTCACACCGAACAATATTTATCGAGTTGATCAGTGACAGTGCAAACCGAGCTTCACAATATTAACCGAGTTGCACAGTGTCAACAATGGTCTCTAGTATCTACTAAGCTCACAATGTCAGTGATGTGAAACTAGTGTTGACCAAGCCAACGAGTTTCAACCAAGTGATTTAGTTTATATGCTAAGTTCTACAGTATTCACCAAGTCACAAGTGTTGACTAAGTTCAAGCTACTTGGAAGTGATTAGTATTAACTGAGCTTCTATGTGTACTGAGAGCATGATTATGTCGAGTGTTGACAATGGTTGTCGATTATCAAAACCTCACTGAGTTTGTCTTTAGAACTCTAGTGCCAATAGTTGTGTCAACTTTGTGATCTTTGATGGAAATCTATGTTGTAGCCAACTTTAATGAATTGTGTTTTAGATTGGTATATATGTAATGTATTCTATCATATCCAAAGCAGTATGGAAGTAAGTAAAGAAGTGAATATAAAGAGATGAAGTGCGAATTAAGAAGGCTACAAGTAGTATAAGGGACAACAAATATTTATCTATCACAACAAGGTGATATTAACATTTCAAAGGAATCTCTACCAACAAATCAGAGTTGCAGATCAAAGATCAACCACTGTTTCATCCTAATAGGTGTATCAATTAAATCCTTTAACAGGGTAGACTTAACAATCTTTTGCAAATCTCTTTACCGAGCGCATACTTCATTGTATGTTTTGTAAATCATTTCACAAGGTGGACCTAGCAGTCCTTATTGCTCCTAGCAGAGCATATCATCATAAGTGATCAATTGTAAGCCTTAACCGACCAACTATATACTATAGTACTAAAGCTTGTAGGTATCATCCCCACCCTAGTTTTACTTTCTATCTGGAAGGTTTCTGGGTCACCATATCTTGTGTCAAAGTATTATGAATGTTTTACTACTTTCATTCTTTCATGCATGCAATTAGATCAGAATATATATGAAGGATTAATTCGTGAAATAAGATTAAGATTTACTGGTTCTTGATTCACCCCTCCCCTCTCAGTAACCTTGCCTATCTAATATTTCCAACAATTCACACTTACTTAAATATTTCACACTTCACACCCTTTTTCCAAACAATGAAGCCATCTTTTCTTTATACCTTATCTTCAAAATGATTCCTTGAGTTGACCTCGAGGCTTTCCCAATTAATTATAATAAGATAATTAATTATTTCATAATTACAATAGTATTGTCGACTCACAGTCTATACAACTTCTTGTTGATATTGTGGTGACTAACCATGTAGTGGGTGTCGATGTTGTAAAACCCTAAAATGACCAATTTTAGAGATTTCCCTAAAACATTGCTATAAGTGACTGAAATGCATAATGCATTGTAATGTTGGTATACAATTTTACTAGATAATAGAAAGGTTGAAGGCTATGTAGGTGGATGTAGCCCAGGCTTTAGGTGAACCACGTCAAAACTATTTGTTATATGCGTTCTTTGTGTTTTCTTCTTTTGTTTCTACATATAACTGTTTATTCTTATATTGTTTTGGATCTATCAAATCCCAACAGCTAAAAACTCCCTATACTCACACTTAAGGTCCTTCTCTATTTTTTAATCTATCCCATCCATTCCCTTTTTGATTACGTTGTTATTCAATGCCGCTAGTTGTCCCTCGATAATCCCCTTCTCCTTAAAGATATTCTTAAAGTGATATGTATTCCAAATCCTTAACAACTTCTTGACATGCTGCAACTTGTTAAAGAACTTAGAACTTTTGTTCACTTTCACTACTGGGGTCATATACCACCAATCCATGATCATCTCATACAAGCTTTCCTCCCTCAACCACATATGCTCAAACTTAAACAAATGATAACCTGGTTTCCTTAGAATTAATTTCTTGCAGAATTTCTACCTTTGGTGGAGAAACTTGAATATCTTTGCATACCATTTCTTTGAACTTGTTTCCCTCTTGACTCAAAATTAGAAACTCCTTTAAGCTACTAGTTGTAAGTTGGCACTCTAAATAAAATGTATTAACCACAAAAATATTTTCAAAGCCTAAGGTACTGATATGAACACCTCTCTCCTGACATGGTTGTGTCCCACTATTTGGAGAGGCACCTTGTGGAATATCCAAAACTAATCCCTCACTAGGACTCACTACTACAAAATCCTTTAAAATCATTAAAGTCTCCAAATCGACTTTAGTGTTGGTGTTAATCTTTGCACCCATGCTACCTCCCTTTGCTAGATTTATTTGGTCCATAGTCTGTACTGCTACCTTTTGAGAACAATGTAGAGGATATCTCTCCTTTTTTGCTACTACATTATGACCATCATCAACTTCTACCACCTCCACATTATTCACTCCTTGACCTGCATCCTCTCTAAAACACTTCAACACCTTCCTCGATTAATCTCAATTGTCCCTCCTTTGGACAATTGTCATTAAATGCTCTTGCAAGGAGAGTTTTTCCTAAACTTTATTCTTTCCCTTTGCCCTTATCCTTTAAGGAAAACACCTCCTTCCCATGACTCTATCTTTTGTATTTCTCACACTTTTCTATAATCTCTTCCACCTTTATCTCTTGCTACTAGAAGCCTTCTGAAGTTTGAGTAATAGAGGATGGGGTTTCTATGCAATACAAATGTGTGCATATAAGCTAAAGTCCTTTTGATCGATTGCTTCATCTATATAAATGAACTTACTGAAACTATTCCCTATCTATTTAACAATCTTCTCATGCCAATATTCACGAGGAAGATTGAAAAGCCTTACCCAAATAAAGACTTCTTATATTATAGCTTGCTCTGGGTTAAAACTAGGAACTCAATTCTAACATAAAATCTAATCCTTTCGATCATAAATGGGCCATCAAACATAACATGTTTCTTCTTGTGTTTCTCCCAGGCATTAACTAAGAAAAAACTATTTGCCAGAGATTTAAAAATAAAGTGCTCAACCCAGTTATCGTTGATCCATTTACATATTCTTGGACAGACTATCGACCCTTCACCCTGTTTTAGAAAGAAAGTCATTTCCCTCAAAGTTCTAACATTATCTATCTAGTTGTGTGAATCCATCTGTATGTTTGCAACCCTTTTGTCTATTATCTCTAGCTGAAAAACTATCATTTATTTTATTTTATCATACTGTTTGGAAATCCACTTCTAATTGTCCTCACCTACGGTTGTCTATCTACTCCCCTTGAAAATCCTAGCTTCTCCCCATTTTGATTCCTTTGACCTCTCTGCCTCATTTTCTATTAGATTTCTTGCACCACAACCCATGCCCCTTTTCAGAGGCTCCCAAGCCCATTTTCATAGGAGGCCAAGGAAGATTACCACCCCTCTTGCCATCCCTCGGCCACCAAAACTTTGTCTTTCCCCGCGAAAAGCCTCCTTGCACAACCCTTGACCTTATTGTCGATAGATCTCAAAATCATTGATTTATATATATGATAATTCTTTAATTTTAAAAAGTTTTATTTATATAAATTGCTCTTTATTATTCATGTTATCAGTGATTATTGAAGCTTTAAAGCTTGGGGAAAAAATTGTATAGTTTTATTTTTAATTAATTTCTAATAATAATTATTATTTTGTTTAGCTACTCTTATTTTTTCCAAAGGTTTAATTATTTTTTAATTCAAAAATAACAATAATATCTCAAATTTTCCATTGATTGTTCCTTCTTTAAGGAAGGCTCTATTAGGTCAAGCTCCAAAAATTAGATTCTGAGTTGTGAAATCGCCCAGTCCTCAACTTTGTTGGCTCCCTTTCTCACCCCGCCTTATGTCTGTCCCAACCTTCTCTTGTTTGTTCAGTGCACTAAGGGAAACAACTAGAGAATTTACTCCATAAATGACTGACTATATCACTATAACAAAGTAGAAAATCACATAGGTACTAAGATTGGGACCGACCAACAAATAAAAAAGAAGAGAAAAAATAAGCTCTTTTCATTTGTGTCATGAGATGAAATTCTACTTGGTGACTCAAAACCATAATATAAGAGTTCTCTATAAAGCAATCTAAGGAGACTGTGACAAAAAATGGTTGTAAAAATGTCAAGCTGGATTCTCTATCATAAATTAAGGCCTCTACATTTGTGTTTAGAAGATATTAGACAAGGATATTTAAAGGGGCAATAATTTTCACTTGGCTACCATGTTAATATTCTTTGACAAATTTTTAAGGTCTCTGTACAAGATTTTAATTGTTAAATAGTTTTTTTTCCTCTCTTTTACGACACTACATATTCCAATAATGAGATCAAGGAATGTCAATATTTTGGTGGTTATATGTATATGGAGTTTTATATTAATCCTTTTGAGATGTCTTTGTAAAATAGGCTTCTCTTTGAGGGGGTTTGAGGGGTTTTTAAGTTTTGTATATATAATATGTTTGCTATGCAAGTATTATTTCCAATGAGAGCTTTCTAATCCAACCAAAAAAATTTGATGTGCTACAGGGTAGATACAATTAATTTAAAAGATACTTAGAATTGACATTATTGGGATTAAATGATATGAGAATGTATAATACTTATGTTTTAGACCTTGATTTTTTATTGGCATATTATTCCCCACATTATAAAATCAACACATGTGCTCTCTACTACCTTTTATTTGATAAAGAATATAGGCACTTTCTTTGGCATTTGTAAGGAGTTTAAAAGGAAAAATGTAGATAAGTAGGAGATATTTTTGCTACTAAAAGAGAAAGATGTTAGCAAGGTGCAATGAAGATTTTGTAAATCTGGTACTAAGTTCAAGAGATTTAAAAAAAAAGAAAAAGAAATAAAGGGTTAAAAACTTTATTAAAGATCATAAAGCACTAATACAAAGAGATCAAGGACCTAAGGTCCCAAGGAGAAATAAAAGCACAACCCCAAACAAAGATAAAATAGCCAACACCATCATCTGTCATCATTCTCAACCTTGTCCTCATCAAGAATGCTCCTTAAGTTAAGACAGAGCTCCTGAGGAACCAACTCCCATTCCTCAATTCTCCATCCCCCAGCATGCTCGGAAGCCCATTTTGCCAAACAATCAGCTGCCCCATTCCACTCCCTTGGAATATGAGCAAAAGTCACCATTTCCATCAAAGAATTAATTTGTAAATTTTGTTGCACAATCCTAGCCAACTGCCAATTAACATCAGCCACTTTCTATTCAATAAGCAGGTTGATCAACACTTGGGAATCAGATTCACAAACTATTCTTCTACACCCTAAAGCGTGAGCTTTCTCAAGAGTGGCAAGAATAGCCAACCCTTTGACTAGGTTAATGATCTGAATTCCATCATAGATCGAAAAGATAAAAATCACTGAGCTCAGAGAATCTCTACCAATCTCACCGATACCAGTTAGACCCGGATTGCCCCTTGAAGATCCATCAATATTGATCTTCAAGACCCCATAGGGCGGGAAGCTACCATTTTCCAACCCTGTCAATTTTTTGCTTCTTACGACACCATCTCTTAGCCCTGGTTAAGGCCAAAGAAGACCCCAAAGGCCCAAATCTCTCCACCAACTCTGTATTCGTTTCCCCAAAGGTAATTCCACTTCACACTTAGCCTCCACTATCTCTTGAACCATGCCCAATAACCTCTACCAAATTTGTTGCACTAGTCTGTGTTCTCCATGAAAAATCCTTCGATTCCAACCAAATTTGCCACAATAAGAACATAGGCCCCACAAACCACACCTCCTACAGAAAGGAAGCCATAGAAGGGGGCCAACCCATCCCCTGCCAAAACTCAATCAAGGAGGAAGCATGGACACAAGGAGTTGTCCAAACACCCCACCAAAAATGCCAAAGTTGTAGGGTGAAAGAGCAACGAAAGAATAAATGGGTAGAGTCCTCCTCATTAGCCCCACACATAACACAAATAGAAGGGTCGTGGATTCCTCTCTTCTAAATATTATCCCAAGTTAAACACTTATTCCAAGCCAACATCCAAATAAAATAGTTACATTTTGGCCAAGATAGCTTGTTCCAGACCGTCTTCCACCACTGCATTATAGGCAAAACCATCTTATGAGACATCGACCTATTGTACCCAGAGGCTACTGTGTAGGTCCCCTTAGGATTGGGAGACTAGGAAAGCACATCATTCTCCTTTAGACAACAACATCTTCTACTAGAAACGATATTTTGGAGCACAACACATTCCTCCTATAAATTAGCAATTGACAATTCATCTGGGGACTTCCATTTAACCATTTCCATCTGATCACAGGGGAAAAAGGACTTAAAGTCACTCACCTGTAACCAACCAGCCTCTAGAAACTGCTAACAAAGAATCACAAGGTTAGGAAACTAAGAAGTGATTGGGGGATATCCATCCCAAGAATCTAACCAGAGTTGGGCCTCCGTCCCTCTCTTGCAGATCCAAAATAATCCATCCTTAATAAGCTTAGCCCCTTTCTTAAGAGTATCCCAAATCACAGATCCTTTCCCCCCAAATGGCTACCTAGAAATATCAAGATGAGGGATCCCTAGGAGATACTTCTAAGAAAAAACCATCACCCAACTCTTATCGTGCTCATTATACCACCGCTAGTAAAGTTTAGCAGCCAACGCCTCCCCAGTCAAAGCTGACTGCCTCAAGCCTAGTCCCCCATATTGATTCGGATTGTACACCACTTCCCATCTAACCAAACTCCATTTGGAGGTCTCCAAGAAGCCAACCCATAAAAATTGGCGCACCACAGAATTTAGATCCTTAAGAAAGCCCATAGGAGCAACCTGGAGCATGCATCTATAAATGGGCAAAGCCTGCACAACTGACTTAATCAACTGGACACGACCAATAGAGGATAACCAACGATGAGTCCAGTGATTAACTTTCACCTAAAAATTTTCCAAAATAATTTTCCAAGACTCCGTGAGAAGCCTACTCACCGAGATGGGAATGCCAAGATACTTCAATGGAAGATTCTTGATCTGAAATCTCAAAGTGCATGAGTAATCCTTTGCTGAATAGGGCTCGAAGTATTGAAAAAGTAGATGGAAGATTTTCCCTCATTAATTTGCTATCCTAAAGCAAATAGGTACACATCCAAGACCCTTTGAAGATTAGATACTTCCCTTATTGTAGCCATCCCCATTAAAGCAATATCATCTACAAATTGCAAGTGAGTCTGCAGGGGTAAGGCTCCACCCCACCTCTAGCCTTGAATAAAACCAGACTCCACATTTCATTTAATCCATCTCCCCAAGCCTTCAGCCAAAAGAATAAACAAATAAGGGGAGAGAGGGCCTCCCTTTGAAGCCCCTTTGAAGCCCCCAAAAGCTCAGAATGACTCCCATTAATAAGCATTGAGAAAGAAACTAAAGTTACACAACTCCAAACCCATTGAATCCAATCTTCTGCAAAGCCAAAAGCACTAAGAACCTGTCGCAGGAAGGACCACCTAACTTTGTCATAAGCCTTGGCCATGTCCAGTTTGATAAACATCGCCTTTTCTTTTGATCTGGCCATAGAATGGATGACCTCAGTTGTAATAACAATCCCATCCAGAATTTGCCTACCAGTTATAAAACCAATTTGCTCCTTGGAGATCAAATCAACAAGCCCCTTCTTCAACCTGTCTGCAATAAGTTTAGAAATAATTTTGTAGATAACACTGCATAAAGAGATGGGCTGAAATTGGCTCAACCTATCAACCCCCTCATTCTTGGGGATAAGAGCAAGAAAAGTAGCATTTAGAGCCCTTAAAATCTGCTTATTTTGTTGAGACTCATGAACCACATTCATGAGATCAAATTTGACGATATCCTAAAAATCTTGAAAAAACTCAATTGGGTAACTGTTTCGATCTGGTGTCTTCCCTTTCTTCATATTAAAAACAACCCTGTCAAGCTCCTCAAGCGAGATATCCCTCATGAGCTGTTAATTCATATCTTTAGTCACAAGAGAGGGGATACATGAAAGAACTTGCGCTTCCTCAGGAGACCCCCTTTGCGAGTCCTTTCTAAAGAGAGATTCAAAGTATTGCACTGACTCCCTAAATATTTCCGAAAAGGAAGAAAGATGCTCTCCCCTATCATTCACCAACCCAGAGATAAAGTTACCATGTTTCCTAACTTTCATAGAGTTGAAGAAAAAAGTTGTATTTTTGTCCCCTCCTTGAAGCCACTCAATTTGTGCCTTCCATTTCCAATACATTTCCTCTCGCAATTCCCATTCTTCCAGCAATTTCATAGCTCAAGCCTCGTCCTAAAGCAATTCATCTATTACCCACTCCTCCTTTATCCTTCTTGAGATATCATTCAGATCAGCCTAGGCTCCTGCCTTTTCATGGAAGACATTCCCACAATGCAAACAATTCCATCATTTGAGCTCAAATTTAACATATTGAAGAAGCTTAGCAAAGATATACATTGAGGTGCCATAGGCTAGTCTACCTTTCTTCCACCAATTAGAGACCAAATCATTCAAAGATGAGTCCTAAAGCTACATAAGTTGGAACCTAAAAGAAGGCTTCCGAAGCACCCAAGTTGACTCTGTAGAAAGTTTAATAGGCCAATGGTCCGATCCTCTCCAATCCAAGATCTCAGAGCAAGATGACCACATCCCTCCAATCTAGTAACAAGAAACTAGAAACCGGTCTAACCTTTTTGCAATATAGAACTCTCCACTTCGACGGTTGTTCCAGGTGAACTAACCATTGCTAGGTTTAATATCCACAAGATTCAAGGTATTGATATTGTCTCGAAGTAGTAGTGTAGAAGGCTCCAATCTTCCAGTACCACCCCACTTCTCAGCCAACTCACAAATAGCATTGAACTCTCTAGCCAAGATCCAAGGATGAAAAGGCAACATGCTACGAATCAACCTAATGTGGGACCACAAAGCTTGTTTACCCTGGAAATCATTAGGAGCATAAATATTAGACAATAATATGACGTCCCCTATCTCTAGGCTAGTAGCAATCATAGACATAGAGGATTTAGAGGAAATCCACCAAAGAGGCTAGATTTTTTGAGGATTCCATAAACAAGCCAAACCCTCAGAAGCACCATGAGCCCCAATGCATTGGCACTCCCCACTTCTCCACAACCTAGGCTTTAGACCTTGCATACTCTCAATAAATAACTTAGTTTCTTGCAAAAAAACAACATCAAGACCTTGCCTTCTGACTAACTCATGAACTGCTTTTTGTCTAGGGCCGCTGTTCAAGCCCCACACATTCCATGACAGAACAATCATTTCAAGAGGCATGAAAAAATAGAATCCAGAGGCTTAACTGCCCCCGACTCCACCAAATTTTCACTAGATAATTTAATATTTTCCACATCTTTTTTTTGGCTAGGTTTAACAAATTTTTCTGCCTCAACCTTCTTGATATCTTTCTGTAGAATGCCCAGTTTGGGAGGAGGCTTAATTTTCACTGCCAAGCTTGAACCAATGTGTTGCCCAATAGATGGAGAATCCACACCTGCTGTTGTAACAATGATCGAGGGTTCCTGCACCTCGAAAGTCTCCCTTTGCTGATCTGCATCCAATTACTGACACTCATCCGCTAGTGGATCCATAGTAGAATCAATAACAAGATCGTCTTGAGCTAAGTCCACAAGCCCATGATCCTAATTAATCAAACCCGAGTTCACCTCTTGTTGGTTGAGCTCATCTAGAACCTCAAATCTGTTAAAGGTATCATCATGCCTTTCTTTAAAAGGCCTCTTTTGACCCCTGTTCTGATTTTGAGCCCTAACTAGAACAAAGCCATCATAAGCACCTACCTCATAAGGAGAAATGCTCTTCCTTTTATCTATCTCAGGAGGATTGCTCACAGGCTGTGACGACTGGGATTCCTGAGTCTTGTTCCTTGGACATCTCCGCTGCAAATGACCATATTCTTGATAAAGACGACAACGAAAAGGAAGAGTTTCATAGTCCAATTGCTACAACCAAGAATAAGAACTTAAATTATGTGTGAATTTTCAAATTATTAATATTGGAGGTCATACTTATTGGTTTTTAAAAAAAAAATTTTTAATTTTTTTTTTTTAATATTGACAATGCGAGGTTTTGAACTAATGACTTCCCCAAAGTAATCAATGTCAATTCATCGTTGCACTACAAGTGACTCTCAGTTCAAGAGAATTTTAATTTTGGAAGAAATTTTATAATAAAATATGTTTTAATTAAAGTGATAAGCTTAATCTTGTAGGAAACTCATACTTCTATTTAGTGAACATCCTAGATATAGTCTAAATAATTAGCTAACATAAACAATTTAATATTAATCCATCTATACAAATGAGAGAATGATTTACACAATTATATACATTATTTTATCATCTTACAAATTAAAAAAGAGTTTATCAATATACTTAAATAGTGGAATGAAGTAGACTTGGTAGTACTATAATAATATCACAAATTATAATTTATGAGGGAAATGTTGGTTGATTTATATTCTCTTAAATTATTTGATATTAAGATTGGAAATTATAGGATAAATTAATGGAGGTATTTAGTTCATTTATAGAATATGAGTTATAAGTAAAATGCTAATTATGCTATAGCTTGAAGAATTATCACAAGATTGTATAGTAATTGACTTGTATTAGTTATGAGAATATTAAATTTAAAAAAATAAAATAAACTCAATAATACACATGTTTCAACTTAAAATATTAGAAATACATGCTTTAATCTAACATATCCTTTTCAAATACAATTATCTTGTATGATATATTTATTATTATTATTATTACATCTCAACTTTCTCATATTTATAATATGACCTATTTATTCTTAATTAATAAATGTTTTTGCTTTAGATTTTCAATGATTGTAACCATACATTTGTCTTATTCCATCCCTCCTCCACCAAATCGAATAACATGTCTAACAATATACTTCACTCATTTTCCAATGGCATTTAGAAAGATTCCATTTGCTAAAATTTTCCCCGTTATGAATGTTTAACTATTTCCAAATTTTACCAGTTTTGATTTTCTCCTACTGTACATAAATTTGAAAATGAAAGTTCAATTGTTTTTCCAAATTGAAGAAGACCATTTGAGTATATTTGCTTCTAAAGTTCATTAATGATCATCATCCGGGCTAAAAACAAATTTGAACGGTCTTCACCGCAACATATGATCTCACAGCGCGTTTTCCCAATTTAATATGGAAAATCCACGAAGTCCCCGCGGCGACACGCAGGCAAAGAAACCTCCAAAGGAGGAGTTCCTCATCCTTACGTGTCATTTTTCCTCCCTCCCTTTTCTTCCTATCATCTTCCCAATCATAGCCCGTCAAAACGCTCGAAAACAAAATCCCCGACTCTGCAACTGCTGAAGATTATTCTTCTTCACCGCCACAGAGAATTAATTCAATAACCCATCTCTATTCTCTTTCTTACAAAACTTGGCGTGAATCAAAGCAAACCCCACATAATTCTTCTTCTTTTTCGGTGAATTGGGGAAAAAATGTCTTCTCCGGGGAGAATTGGATCTAAAATCTGATCATTTGTGAATTTAATGGACGAGTCAGAGTCAGAAGCAGATGAGGAGTAATGGCGATCGTGACAGGCGATCGGTATGTGGAGCTGTTGGTGAAATTCGTGGAGAAGAATGCTGGGTCATTGCTGGATGGTAGTATGGTATTGAAGCTGAATCCGGTAGGGTTGCATTATGTGCACTCTAGGCTGGAGGCGCTGCAAGAGCTTGAGAGGCTGCGGACAGGAGCACCCGTCGATTACCTGCGCGCGTACATTGCGGATTTGGGGGATCACAGAGCGCTGGAGCAGCTCCGCCGTGTGCTGTTGCTCTTGACGTCTCTCAAGGTGGTCTCTGTTCTGCCGCATCCCTGCAGAGATCCTACACCACTCCCTCTTTCGCTCTTTGCCCGCTTGAGGGTTTTGGAACTCCGGGGATGCGACCTCTCCACCTCTGCTGCCAGAGGCCTCTTGGACCTCCGACACACTTTGGAGAAACTCATTTGCCACAATTCTACGGTGAGTTCATCCAATTGCAATTGAATGGCTTTTCTTTTCCTTAATCAGAAGGTTAATCGCCCGTGGATGCATCAACCCTTTTTTTACTGCTTCGCAACCTCACCTTTTGCTATTCTTCTATATCAATTGTAACAGACGACAACCTCATATCCATATTCATTTCTAAACAGACCTCTTGGCAGGTTTTCCTGGTTTCGGCCGCTGTGACGCGGTTTGGGGATTTGAAATTAGTTCCCGCGCTAACAGATATGCTGCTTTTCTAATGCTTCCACGATTCCTCTTACTCGTATTACCATCCCATCTCAGAGGGTTAGGCGCCACATTTTGACCTACGAACCCCATTTTCGGTACCCCACACCCTACTTCCCAACCCGCATATAGATAAGTCCCATCGTTTAATGCTTCTACAAGTCCACTAACTCATATTTCCTTGCTTTACTATCCTTTCGATTGCTGTGGTAGGGGGTTTTGAATTTAGATCACGCTTACGGATGTGCCCCATTTCTGATATCAATGCTTAACAATTTCACCTATTCTTTTTTCATTAAGTTTCAATCTTTTTGATATTTACTCCTGAATGTTGCCATCTTATCGTGGTGTAGAGGTTTGAACTTAGGTCACACTTACACTTGTGCCCCATTTTTAATCCTCCACAGCTACAGTAGTTCATATTTCAATACTTCACAACGTTTGTGACATGTTCTCAATTTTGTGTGGCCCCTTATTGCAGTGCACGGTTTTGAATCTAGTTCACATACATATGGATGCACGCTGTTTTCAGTGCCCCGTTACTCCATGCATTCATACTCGGGACTTCATAACTGGCCTCTCATGTTCTTCAAATTGTAATCCAACTTATTGCATTATCGGGATTTGAAACCAGATTTTACACTAATTACCTCACTTTCAATGCTACACAACTACACTTGTCCATACCTTAAAACTCCACGCTTGGACTGCTCTTTTTATTGAACTATGTGATGTTATATTGCGACTCTTTGGGCCTTTACAATTCAAGGAGTGTGTTGCAGTACTTAACTCAAAATTGCACTTGCTAAAATTCTACAGTAAGATATTTCTTATAAGTTTCATTGTAATTCAATCATGTTGCAATTCATCGATTGTTGATTTTTGGAGGCTTATGTTTTTAGATTGTGTACTGAAGTCATGTGCTTCCAGGTACACGTCATTTTCAAGAAGCCACAACTTATGTTGCTCATAACTCAGTTTTGTACAACTTCCGTAAAATGGCTCAGTGTTAAGGGCTTCCCTACTGCAGTAGTGGCATTTGAGCCTAACCAACTTGATGAATACTGATGTAGCTATGTTTCTATTTTTCAAAATTAATGAGCGATCCTTTTACAGTGATACCACAACCCTTTGGTAGTTATCAATTTAATGATTGATGATTCCAATTTACTTTACTTTTCAAAATTAGTGACTCAAATCCTTCATCATTTCTTGATGGCTCATTGAACCATCTTAATTTTATGATTTATGACTATGCAGTGTTATGTCACGTCAAAACATTTAGTGGGCGATAAGAATTTTGTATGGGCTGTTTTTTTTCCCAAATTGCCTCGTTTGCAGAGAATTTAAAATGCTTTGATTTGCCAGCTACTTCATATTTTATGGGAACATTTTGTATAAAACTCTACATGTGGTCATTAGCTGACGAGATCTTATAAAAATTGTTATCTTAAATTTCTTGGGGTTACTAGATTTTTTTGGCAAGTTTAATACAAATTATGGAGATTTTACTGAACTTGAAAAAAATAATGAAAAGTGGTATTGATTTCTAGGATTATCTTATGCATTGGCCTGTAATACATAGATTTCTGGATTTTAAAGTATTCAACATTCTAGAGGTGCGATTTCATGGATGGCTTTTATGCTTGCTAGTGCTGATTTTGATTTATTTGATTATTCATTTCTGTTTACAGGATGCCCTCAGGCATATTTTTGCAGGAAGGATTGTGGATATACAGGATTGCCCTGTATGGACTCGACTGTCCTTCGTATCTTGTGCTGGGAACACCATGGTTCTCATGGATGAATCTTTGCAATTGCTTCCTGTTGTTGAAATTCTGGATTTGAGTCGAAACCGCTTTGCCAAAATTGCCAATTTGCGAAAATGTACAAAATTGAAGCATTTAGATCTGGGATTCAACCATATCCGCACAATTTCATCATTGAATGAGGTGGGTTGGATGAAAATTATTTTATTGCTTTGGTTTTTGGAAATCTGAATATTTTCCACCAGTCAGAACATATCCTTGTAGTAGCAGAATATAGACTTCTGGCAGCTTTGGTTCCATACCTGTATTCATCTTATTTGTTTGTGTACGTTCAGAGGTGCCAAAATTAGGGAACATTGTAGCAAGGGAAGCATGGAGCTTTTCTTTGGCTTGCATTTATATTTTATTACTTCTGCTCTTTACAACCATCGTTTTCATTGAAGCAGGTTACTTCTGGGATCCACAAGCTTATTCTTAGAAATAATGCATTGACAACCTTGCGCGGGATTGAAAACTTATTCACTCTAGAAGGACTTGATCTATCATTTAACATGATATCCAATTTTGTGGAGATCGAGTTGCTTGCAAGTCTTCCTTCTTTGGAAAGCCTTTGGCTGGATGGCAATCCTATAAGTTTTGTTCGACTTTATCGACAACAAGTTTTCAGCTTCTTTCCTAATCCACGCAAAGTAAGTTAATACCCTTAATTTTCATTAATGTTGCATCTTCTAAGATTATTCATCTCTTTTGGCAAGCATGATGGCTTCCTTCACTTACCAAAATGTTCCTCCTCGCTTTCTTGGACTCAATCCTTTATTCTTTAAGTTCCATTCTCCTAACACTTAATACAAAGAGCCATTTCAACTGAGTATTCTTCATCTTCTGCAATGTGTGGTTAAAAATTAATCATGATTATATATTCAAGTGTGTCATGCATCAACTGAATAACACCAGGATTACTTGAGAGGTGTAACTTGCTGTTTGGTCGCTACCCTAGTTGATATTAGATGAAAAAGCGATCAGTGGGAGGGAGGCATGGACAGCAAAGATCATTGTGGCTAGAAGACAGAAGCAACAAACTGGTCACGGGTTCTATGCACCTGCAAAATGTGAAACTCAGTCAGACAGCAGTAGCAAGCTGAGAAAATCTTTGAAGTCGTGTGAAACCAGTCACTCTGACGGTCTCAAACATAAGGCTAAGGTAAGTTTATGCAGAATAAACACATTTTTTTCCTACTGCAATTGTCATTGCTATATTCAGCAACAATGATTATGCGGTGATGCCAAAGCAATGACAATTTGGCTACTGTTTAATTCATATTGTTCATTAAAGGTTTTACCATTCACTCTGAATTAATGTGTCCTTTCCATTCCCAAACTCCATTTTCTTTAATGTTCGTAATCTGGGTATTACTTTCAATGTAGTTAATATGCAATATTATCTTTAAAAATACATTCTTAGTGTGAATTTGCTGTATAGAGTACTGTATGGCATTTTTCTTTTATTTGCTAACCTTTTGTTTGCTTTTCAACTTTTACATCCTGTAGACAAAATTATCTCGTCTGGCTTGGATAGAGGATTCGGAAAATAAGAGTTATGTGCATTTAGAAGGTATTGAACAGGATGAATCTTGTTCATCTACTTGTGATAGTGAAAGTCAGAGAAGGGACAAAACTGACGTGGGTGAGAATATTAGAACAAGTGCCTTGGATTTGTTGAGTAGGATAGAATTTCTCAAGCGAGAAAATTCAATCACATGTTTCCAGGAAATAACAAACTTGTTAGACCAGACTAATGATGATATAAAGGATCACCTTTGGGGTGTACATTATAATTTCAGGAATGAAGAGGTTTCTATGGAAAACAGAAACCTGTCAAATAGAGAGAATGATTACTCTAGTGAAAAATTAGTGGGTATAAAAGAGCCAACAGATCACGGTGAGCAAAATTTTCATGATTCCGAGTCACTACGGATGGTAGATAAAACAAACAATGGTGATAAACTGGCGGAAACGGTAGAATCAAATTCCATTCTGGAAAAAAATTCTCTAAAGGGAAGAGCTTTGTTTGAGTCCTTGGTATGTAATGGAACTTTGTTGCCTGCTGATCCACAGTCAGAAATCAGAGAAGCTGAAGTCTCACAGGAAGTGTTGAATGGTCTTGCATATGACTCTATGGAAAAGTTGACAAGAGGAAATGCAATCTCATCTTTACATGGTAATCTAACAGATGAAGAAAATAGTTTGGATAAAAGCTTGAACTCTCTAAAGGCTATAGATGAAATACTGGAATCCCGTTCCTCTTCTTATTGTCACAGCTCCCCCCCTCACTACAAGAAAGACATACTACACCGTAGGCAGAACCTAGAGGAAGAATTTATGCAGCTTTCTCTTGAATCATATTCTATGGCTTCATCTTCAGACAGTGACACAAGTCAAGATGAATTATATTTATCTGATTCCTCATGTTCTATTGATTGTCAACCTACTTTTTCATTAAATATAGAAAGAGACATTACAGACATTGAGTTTGATACAGTGTTTGAGGATGTCAAAGAGGAAAATGCAAGAAGTTATCAGAGCCAATTGGTCAAGGATCAACCTACCCTTGCTTATGGGCACCCACATTCAAATGGAGTGGAAAACTCAAAAATGTTATATGACAAAACATCATACACAGATGACATTTTGGGAGATGCGGAGGTTGGAGGGCTTTCTCAGTCTGCTGCTGAAGTTTTGTCACCGACAACGGAGAAAAAAAGCATAAGAAAGAAGAAAAGAAGGGTGGTACTTCTACATGCAGGCATAACTTTAGATGGAAAATCTGAGCAAACTGACAATTCCTCTAACTTTTCTTCTGGCAGCGTCAGAAATGGTATGAGACTATTGGTTTCGAAGGATGATGTACTGGTTAATTCAGAACAAAACAAACCGCATACAGCAAACTCTTCATACAGAGTGAATGATCTATGTACAAATTGTGCAGAAATTTCTGATTGCAACAGTAATTCATTAGATGTGAAGCCTCACAATTCTCTAGAGTTCTACTTTCATCACAAAGTTGCAGATTCCAGGGTATCAGAGAGATGTGTGTATTATGTCTCATGCAATTGTGTCCGTCTGTGGGAAGATGATCCCTGTGAGAGGTAATCTCATAATGCTTTATAATTTTTGTATTTGACTTATCAATATTACTCTGTCAACACCAGTTCAAGGTCCATATGTTCATTGGTAGTTATTTGATCTGTTTTTGATTTACGGAGCACATAAATAATTTATCCAACTTTTTGTGTATTACTCTTTGCTGGTAACTTTGCGGACTAATGGTGTGATAGAGAAAACTTTGATGCCTGACTGACTTTGTTTAATAAGTGACTCCCAAGGCAGTAAAGTAATTTTTTATAAGTTTCCTGTTTTATGGTCCTACATGTTTTCCTAACTATTGTCATTATTATCTTGTATTGTGAACTTACTGATTTAATCGTCTAAAATATACTGTTCATGACCTTTGGCTCACTTCATTATTTCATTATGGCTGCCGAATAGTTCCGCTTACATAATTATACCCTGTCTATGTTTACGTTTGTTCAGTATTGATTGTAGCTGCATACATTTGCTTCAATGTTCAATTTTTGGTGACAATTCTAGAGTATTGCCACTACAGATGCTGCCCCAACTTTATATTAGCCTTTGCAGTCTAATGTTCTTGTGTCTGCAAAACCTCTCCTTCTATGCCATTTTCTCACTATAGTTGAATGATAAGCTGGCACACTTCTTTGTTGCTTCTTGTTCTTTTACAAATGAAGCTATTTGTGCATTAGATAACCTTTTCCCTTCTGTGCCTTTGCACATTGCAAATCCTTTACTAGCAGGGTTCTTAAAATGAAGTTTGACCCAGGAATATAAGCTATTGAATGGTTTGCCTTTGTTACTTTGACAATAATTGCACTTCAAGTATATGAGCCACCTATAGAAACCTGTGAGATTCTTGTGGTATGTCTCCATAAAGGAGATCCTACATCAAATTTCAAAACTATCGACTCTTTGCCCCCCCACTGAGCCTTAACTACCATTGGCGGCCATTCTTGCACAATACAATCTAATTTCTTGATATCCCTATAATAAGAAACTAAATAAATTTAAATTAAAAAAAACCTGTAAAAATCAAGCATAGAAGTGCAAAAAAGATGATACAAAACTACTAAATTAGATAGCTAAACTTATTTCTGTATTTTTCTTTAAAAAAAAAAAAAGAAAAATATTGAAAAATTCTTCACAAACTTAAAAAAATTTATTAAAGAACTCAAGAATGGGATCAAATGCTTACCTTAGACGCTTAAAACTCATTTTTGGAAGCTATCTTTTCCCTTGCGAACAATCCTCTTAAAAAATAATCACCTTGCGTTCAAAATGCTAAAATGCTAAAATGGAGACCAAATGAGATGAGGAGTGGTTGAATGGGCCTCTTTTATGGCTGGTTTAGGTTTAGGAGCAAAAAATAGGTTGGAAAATGCTTTTCCATGTGTTAATAATGTGTTTTTAAGAGGCCAAAAAAAAGGTTTTTCAACTGTCTCGGCTCGCAAAGGCTATTGGAGGGTGCCTGGATGCGCTTGGAAGATGGCTGGAAGCCACTCCCAGCCAGTTGGAGGTGGGTTGGGAGTGGCCTTTGCTTGCTTCCGGCTGCCTCCGCTTGCTTCCAGTTCTGCCTCTACAAGCAGGAAGCCCAAATTGGTATCCAAGCCTTGGATAGCAAGTACTTTTGAGCTATAGTACTTGGGAGATAGAGCATATATAAGGAGGTGCAATAGTGTGGTCATCTTGTTCCAATGATGTAGAACAATGTCTTCCACCCTTTTGTAAAAAGTGTCTTTAGGACCATTCTCTCCTCTGTATTACTAATTTTATTTTCTCCAACATTGTGTCCATGCTATCATAGACGTCCCTTAAGAATGGCTCATCTGTATTAGCAAACTGAAGTATAGACATGACATGCTTGATGAATTTCAATACATAATCCACATGAACCCACCAATCGTCATCCAATATCAATGCCTTCACCTTTTGAGCCCTATTTGAATTTTGATTACTTCCAAATACTCCATTTTTTGCTAATAACCATTTGCCCCAATGCTTCTTTCACCTTCACAAGTTATCTCAGAACAACTGTATGGGATGCAAACCGACTCTCAACAACTTAAGAACATGTTAATAGTAAGTTAATAACACATTTAAAATATGTAAATAACAAAATTTATTTTTATTCAATTATGTAAACAGTAAAATATGACAAAGTGATAAATGAAACTAAATAAATTTAATTTTAAAATTTACGTTCAATAATTCTAATTTTGAAAATGTTCGAAAAATTGCTTGTGTCATATGGTGGTTAGTCACAAACATTTAAATCTCCTCAACCTCATGGTATTTGGGTGCCAATTGCTTGCATCACCAAATTGAGTGTGTATGGTGCATGGTGTCCAAAAGATGTGGTCATAGCTAGCCTCTACCAAAGCACTTACAACCCTGCAAACCTTTGCATTGTCTATAATTACTTAGACAACATTTTGATGGCCTGCCGCCTGTATGGAGTCAATGATAAGCCTAGAAATAAACTCTGCATCGTTCACTTATACTTCATGGTCAACTGCCCTTAAAAACATTGAACCCTGCAAACCTTTGCATTGTCTATAATTACTTGGACAACATTTTCATGGCCCGCCGCCTGTATGGAGTCAATGAGAATCCTAGAAATAAACTTTTCATCTTTCACTTATCCTTCATAGTCAACTGCCACAAAAAAAGTTGCCCCCTTGAGGGACACCTTAATAACATTGATCAATACATAGTTTTTGCAATCTTTCCATCCACCAGAAACAATAGATACACTTGTGTGAAGAATATCTAATTGGTTTTAGTTGGGCCTCTACAAATTTTCTCTCTTTTTGCAATAAGGTGGTACGTGCCTTTCCAAATCCAGGACTTGCATAACCAGGAGGTGCATTATTTATTGCTGACACCATCTCCCTTCAACCTGCAATTTTTTCATCAACAATAATTCTTGCCTTATTTTCAAATGCCTTCTGTAATGGACCTCACTTGCGGGTGGAGATTTGTAATTCTACATCTTCATACTACATAGAGGGCACAGGAGAAGGGATACTTAGAGGCTGTAACTGGCTGAGAGGGTGGTGCTATTGCTTTTTTCCCAGAACTGTAACCACTTTGTTTTCCTTTTGCAACCAATCTGTCAGCTTCTTACTGCTCTTTTATAAGTGGTGCTTTTTGTGCAGCTGACAACCCCTTCTTATCGGGCCTTTTGTTCTCACACATATTAATCTCTTTATCCATGAAATTTCACTTGGTAATAGGAGCTATTATATTGGGGAAATTACATTTCCAAGGAAACCCCCACCTCAAAGTAGTGAAATTGTTTTATTATGTCTCCATAAAGAGGACTGTTTATCAATTTTAAATTTTTGACTTCCCTCACCACCCATTGAGCTTTGACTACTCATTGTTGCAACCTATAAAAAAGCATACTTCAAAACTTATTCACAATCTTTAAAAAACTTAAAATCCGTTAAAAACCTGAAAAAGTCTATCAAAAGACTAAGGAACAAGGTTTAAATGCATAACTTAAACACTTAAATCTGCTTTGTGGAAGCAATTTGGCACTCCATAATCGATCTTTTTTGAATACTGTCACTTCACTCCAAAGTGCCAATTGGTGAGCAAATATTGTGAGAGAAAAATGAGAGGTAAAAATGAAATGAAAGTGTGTTTGGTTGAAGGCCTCATATTAGGGCATTTTAAGGTAAATAAATGTTTTAAAATCAAGTTTTGGTGATGGGTTCGCACAAGTGCGCTTGGGGTTATTAGTGGGTGCATCTGGGTGCATGCTTGGTGCACATAAGTGTGTTTGATTGAAGGCCTCATGTTATGGCATTTTAGGGCAATTTTTTTTTTTTAAAATCAAGTTTTGGCGATGGGTTCTCACAGTTGCGCTTGGGGTTATTAGTGGGTGCATTTGGGTGCATGCTTGGTGCACATAGTTTCGCGGATATGTGAACCTAGACGCAACATAGTCCACACCCAACATGCACCCACTAACAAACTGTACTAGGTTCATATTCAAACCCAGTTGGAGGGCTCAAGGTGGGGGACTTGGTAATGTGGGCTTAAACTAGAAATTTTTACCCAAAGATGTGATGCGCAAAATAATTGCAAACATTGAGACATGCGTCGGAAGCTGAATGGACTCATTTACAAGTATATAATGTCAAGATATGAATTTATATGCACAAAAAGGCCTCTAAGATAAAGGTTTTAACGCAGCAGGTTTGTAAGAAAGCCTCACATGGGCATGCAACCGAGCTCACATAGAAAATAGGTAGAAATATTTAATGATTAAGTTTCTTTTAAAGACACTCTTGGTCTGGTAAGATGGGTGTAACTTGTTGAAATCATATTATCTATTGTCAGTAGAGAATGATTTTAAAGAAGGTGGCCATCTTATGTGGTTTTACATCATCCATCACAATCATCTTCCTTGGTAAAAATTAAATGTGAACAACATTTCTTCCTCCTATGGGTTGCCAATCTTGTTGTATCAACACATGACTATGATTTTTTATTTATCATTCTAATACATATTTAGAAAAGCATAGAGATCTCAAAATCAAAACAGAGGCCTCATGAAAGTTGCACACAATTCTGTCTGCAGATTACTAGTAGATGTCCAGTTATTTAGCTACATAGGAACAATATGCTGTTTCTCATATGTGCATTCATGAGATGTCATCAATGAAATCATACCACATAAATTCAGAAATTTGAAACTTAAATAGTGTTGATGTCTTTGTTTTTGTATTCAATTGTGTGATTGTTTTTTTGCATCAATGATTCTGCTCACACTCCATGATGCAAATTGACGCATGGTGGGATGGAGAAATTAACCCAAGAACATTCACCAGCCACCTTAATAGAGTATACACATGGAAGTCAACACAAATATGGAAGTATACACAAGATGTATATTGATTCCAAATGCAGTTATGTTGAGACAATCTACTTACAACATGCCAGGCATAAGTCCTACTTGGTTGCAGCCATATACAACTGAAATACAATTTGCGAGCTTAGAAGCTCGGATTTAAAGAGAGTAAATCGCTCACTTTGGGGTAAGAGAATCCCAAGTAGATTGTGCCCAAACTTGAGTAGCTGTAAATCTACTATCCATTGCACAATAAAGCATGTACCTTAGGGAGTCTGCATAGGGGGAGGAGTAAATTGCTTGCATTGGGGCAAGAGCATTGTAACATGGGATTTGACTATTTATGTTCAATGTTTGATGTTTTAATTCAATGCAATGTTCAAGTATTTACTCTTTTACATCTTTATATCTTCTATTGCAATACGTCTTTTCATAACTAACATTTTAAGTACCATATCTATAGTATATACAACCCCCTTGGTCCCTCACCATTGTCACCCGACTGCCCCCAAATTAAGGCCTCTCTATCCCCCCGTCATGAAAATTTGTCTCCTCGTTCCATCGTACCCCCATCGCCCAGGGCAGTGTAACTATGGGCAAGAGAATCCCAATATGGGAACTCCATGTAGATCGTGTCCAAACTTGAGTTGATGTAAATCTACCATCCACTATAGATTTAGGTAGGTGGGAGAAAGTCTGTAATGGGGGGAGAACTACAAGGGCACCCTATTGTACTACTAGATAAAGGAAAGTTGCTAAAAGACACATCTTCAAAAACTTTCAATATCCAAATAGCGAAAAGGAGTGCAGTATCGGTCAAAATTGTTAAAACATTTCCTTAACCTTTTCTTATTTCAAATTGTACAAAGAAAACAAACAAAGTTTTAACATGTATACTCAATGTCTATATCATATCTTCACGCATTAATGTGTGCGCTTCATATCTTCTTTGTGTCTTCATGCATTCATGTGTCTACTTCGTGTTTTCGTTGTCTCTTCATGTATTTGTATACTTCACATATGTATTAACTTCGAATGTTAAAAACTCTATAAATTGTAATTGCTTGAGGACAAGCAAGCAATTTAAGGAAGGGTGGACTGTCAGGACCCCTCTTGAAATGGATATCAACAATATATATATATATATATATATATATATATATATATATATATATATATATATATATATAAAGTAAATGTACAATGATAATATGGTTTGATATATATTAATATGTTAATCAAAACATTATTATCTCATAATTATTAATACTATTAAAACATATATATATATATATATATATATATGTATGTATGTATGTGTATGTATGTATGTATATATGTATGTATGTATGTATATATGTATATGCCTAAATGATTATAAATGGCATGTATATATATCATGATTGCGCGACCATGAGTACTAGATTGCCACAAGACCATTCATTCTTATTAACAGGAAATATTTAATGATCATAATAAATTTAAGAATATCTTCCACAAATGTATAAATCTATATTCATAATATAATTAACAGATTAATAACATGAAATATTTTCTTATACGATCCAACTATCAATATAAATTGTATTCAAATTAATAATATACATAATTCAAGACTGGTTATTAATAGTTTATAATTCAAACATTATCCTAATGCGAATTTCCTATGATAGTTTACCAACATTATTATTATATTTAATAATTGTAAAATAATACTAAGAAAACTAAATCCCGACACCCCACTTTGGAATGGGCACGATTCATATGAAAGAAAGCGACGGTTCATTCAAATGCCCAATCCATCTAACCACCATAGTGCAAATATATATAAATAAAGGGGAGTAGAATCCATGAAAAACGGCAGCGAATACTAACAAAATAAATTGTAAGGGCAATGGAGTATAGAGGTGGCCCATAAAGGTCAATAAGGAGTATGTGGAAATAAATGGAGATAATGATGGGAGATATAAATAATGTGGAGAGGAGTTTATGATGTCAGCAAAGGAATTAAGTTAGGGGTCTTAAATGGTACGTAAGGAGTATAAGAAATATAAAAGGAAGGCAACAATTAAAATGTCAACATTAAAAGGAAGTTAAAGGGCATAAAGTGATAAGTATTTTATATTGTTGAGTCATTACTATGCTCCAATCTTATGCTAGAATTTGGAAATGAAGACATAAAATTAATGTATCAATGTTTAAATTAGATAGTTACCAAAGTAGATATTAATAATGAAATTGCATAAAGGTGGATCTAATATTAAATGTAATTGGGAACCTTTGAGGAAAAATAAAATTAAAGACCAAGGATAATGTCCATTCGATATAAGTATTATAATAAATCAAGTCATAAATAATGACAATCAGACAAGACCACATTTAGACATCTTTCCTTAAAATTATTGTTACTATTCCACAAAATCATTATAACGTTAATAGATAGTTTCTATTATCTCTGTTTAGTATCTAATGGTTATTTATTGCAATCTTCTGTAAATATTAGAATGTTTCTAATATTTAGTTTTCTGTTTTTAGAATAGAATGTTTCTATTCTTTACAATTGTTTCTTAAGGAAACATCGTTCAGTCTCTTGTATAAATTGATCTCTTGATCACTGTTAGTAATAGGCAAATATTTTCCAATTACTTCGTAATAATCATTTGGTTGGTACGACCTTGAATATAGATTACTGTTGGAACTGAAATTTCCTTTATTTTAATTATTTTTAAATTGCGGTGGCTATGATAGACTTTTTGTGTTTGCAAGTGTTGTGCTGGTGTTGTAGTAATATTCCTACATGTATGCATAGAACAATCTCTGCTGAAATGCACAAGATGATAAACTATTGACGGGAGGATATGTGGACTGTTACGGGGTAGCAATCTCATTCATTTACCTTCGTGGTGACACACATTCTCTTGAACAACTCTCTCTTTTTGGCTGATCCCCATATACAAACAAGATGCAAGTTATGATTTGGAAATGTATGTAGGGGGCACTTGTGTATCTGGCCTGAGACCATCAGCTGGATAATGGATCTTTGATCACTTGGCGCTAGTTTTTGGTTACTTGATACTATTATGTGACCGTGAAGCATCAATGTACCAATGTGAACAATGTCTTCATATCCCTGTGATGTGGATGTGTAAAACTATGTGTTATGATGAAAACTCTATTTTGAGTGTACTTACATATGAGTTGTACACTTTGTAGAACCATGCATTGGAATGTGTGAGTTCCTATATGCATTTGGAGAGGAGTAAAGACTGCAATTCTATTATGTTTTTAATTACAGTCACTGGAATGTGCAAAAGCAATGCTTTATAGCATCCATCTTCCAAGGTTTTACATTTTTTTGAGTTGCTCTATATTTCTTGTGACTGTTACACCTTATGGTTGTTTGTTTAACAGCTTCCTTTGTATGTCTAAAATAGGTTTGGTGTTGTGCTTTGTCCATTGATGTGATGCCAACCATGTGTTAAGTCTTGACTTGCCTTGCTGTAATGTTCTATGATTGCTATGAAAGAGTTAAAGTTAATCATGCTAAAATCAGATTGATAAATGGCTAGTTGCCTTGCTAGATTAGACGTCCATATTTGCCATTATGTGTTGTTTCGGCCATAATGTGTATGGTTATATTTGATTCTCCATCTTTAGCGTGCCAAATATATTTACATGTATTTGACCAACAGCAGGATGTGGAGAAGAATGACATGCATACATTGACCTTCTCATCCTACCCCATACATATTGTTGAGTCGGTAATCTTGGGACTCTTGTGCAGATGTTTAGTTGATTACCTATACCTCTTTAGTTAAATTAGTAATTATAAAAGTTTTTTCCCCCTATAAGCATTTTGATTAGAATGATAGTGAAATATCTTTTTGGAAAATATGTAATTTGAAATATTCATTCGTAGAAATAATTGTTCTGAAAAGACAACTTTTACCTCTCCATTATGGGTGAAAAAGCCCACTTGGAAAGAATGCTTGTCTTTCTTGAAACCCATGAATGGAGCATTGGAAAATTGGAAGAGAAACGGTGTGCTTGTAATAGATTTCTACCTCAAGAATCCCTAGTATCAAGCTTGCAAAAAAAAAAGTAGTTTCTTCTTTTACTAAAGAATGCAATTTCCTCAGGTAAATTCTTTGAATGGCCATTTTTTCATGTCCTTTGGGGATAAGCATGTGGCTTGCCTGTTTAAGCTTGAATTTGGTCTTGGGAAGAATTTTGTTTTGTTAAGCATTTCATAGGCTTGTAGCTTTCAATTTGTTGCAGATTTGGTATGCTGGATGATTGATGAAGATAATATTATTTCTGCTTTTTATCTTAATTTCCATTTTTGTTTTTCCAATTCATATCAAGCTTTCCTCAAATGAGACTCTCCTTTTCTATCCTCCATTGTGAGAAGAGTCACAAAACTGAACAGATGCATCACATGCAACTGCTGCCCTTTCATAATCACTTTTATTAAGGATGAGATGGGTTGCATCCTTTCATAATGGGCAATAACTCTAGAATCAGTTTCCTCCACCTAAACTTGGTTTGCCTCTTGACATTTAATTCCAGTCGGCCTCCTCTTAAATTATTTGCTTTTAATCTAATCAGACCTTTTTAATTTCCATTAATTTCAGTGCCTAGGATTATTTATAAGGTAAGTTCCATTTGAACTTCCATTAATTTCATCACCTAAAATTTTTTACAATGTCGGTCCCATTTGAACTTTCCATTTATTTCATCCCCTAGGATTATTTATAAGGGCATCCCTGTTTGAATTTCCATCAATCTATCTCCTAAATTTTTTTTTTTTAAAGCTACAATGTGCTTAAATGGGCAGGAGCGTAACATGAGACCTAGCTCTACAAGAGTACTACTTTCATGCACTTGAAGACCATGAAGAACTACACAGTGAAAGTTGATGGTGAAGGGAAAATGACACACACACGCACACACAGAGTCACAAGGTTTGAATTTGAATTTGAGTTCGGCAACTATAAAATTTGAATGATGTTCGGAAAGAGTAAAAATTATCAAAATAATTAAAATTGTTAAATAGATTCAAAAACTTTATAAACATGATGACACATTAATTATTTTGAACTTAAAAAAATAATAATTCAATGAGTCAAATCTTTTTTTTTGAATAGATAATTGACTGAATCCTAGATTATTTATTATTCATTTTATTATTATTGTTAGATTAATTATTATTATGTGTTAATCTTGAGTAGATTCAAACCCAAGACCTCCCCAATGAGAGGCTTGCAATTTACTGATGCATTGTAGGATCTTGCCTAATTTAATTAGTTAAATCTTAATTTAAATACGTTAATGTAAAATAAATCAATATCATATTACATATTAAAATTAAACATGTTAAAGCTCAACATTTAATACTTTTATAATTACATTATTTGACATATAAATCTATAAAACATAATATAATATGATACATTATTTATTAAATTTTAATAAAAAGTTATAAAATAAGTCAAAATAAAAATATTAATTAACATCAAAAAATGGCTAAACGGTGGAGAGCAGGGTTCTCGAGCAGGAATGGGGGTGGTTACAGTAAACAAGGCAGAAGTTTTCAGCATCTTGGAAGGTTTGAACTGTTCAAAAGGCATAAGGTCTGAACTGTTTAAAAGGCATAAGGTCTGAACTACTGGGGTAACAGAAATGGGAGATGGTAGGGGGAAGGAAGAAATTTTCAAAAGAGGGCTCAGTGGAAAAAAGTGGAACAACAAAAGGGGGGGAGCTGACAAAATGAAGGAGAAAGGAATCGTTTCTATGGACAGAGGAGCCATCCTATGCAGGATTCACATCCCTTAATCTAGGGGAAAAGTGGATTTTGAAGAGATTGCAAAGCGTATGAGGAAACCACAAGCAGTGGAGAACCATGAGAAATAGCTGATTGAGGACCAATAAATGATAAGACGCACAGTGGAAAAGGTAGTTTTAGAACAAGGTGCTATGAAGGAGAAGAGGAATTTATTGGAAAATAATGCTTTCTTTTTAAAGTGGGGAGGACCATGGCCTGCAACAGGGAAGCTAAAAAACTGGTGTGATGAAAAGTGGGGAAGGGTGAAAGACTTCAAAACTTTGAAGAATGGGTTTTGTATGGTAACAATGGAGCTGGCACAAGATAGGGACTGAATTTTAAATGGGGGACTGTATTTCCTAGAAGGGTTTGGTTTTTATATGAAAGCATGGGTACCAAACTTTGATCCCACAAACGAAATAATAAAGCAATTTCCTATATGGGTGGGCTTGAGAAACCTTCCTCAGGAATGTTGGAATGAGCACTATTATCAGAAGATGGGCAATAAATTGGGGACATTTGTGAAGGTTGTGGAAATGGTTGATAAGGAAACTTTACAAATGTTCCCAAGAATATGCATAATGTGGAATTATTGTCATCCTATACTAGAAATGATTGAGGTTTTTCTGAAAGGGAGGTTTGGAGGCAACCTTTGTCAATGGAAGAAGGTCTGATGGTGTGTGAACATTGCCTATGTGAGGACCACGAATTAGAAAAGTGTAAGCAAGAGGGACGACAAAAGGGAAAGGAGGATGAAAGGTTACTAAATAGGGTGGTAGTGCTGGCTGAAGCAAAAGTAGGGGTGTAGGATAGGAGAGAGAAAAGCTCGAGGGACTGCTGCTGAAATAGAAAGCATTATGATTTCGAAAACTAGAGAACAATTTTAGAGATAGTGAAAAGGAAGGGGGTGAAAAAATGGTGAATGAGCAGGGGGAGTTATATGGAGAGACAATGTTTAGGAATACACAATAGGAAAGCTAGGCAGAGAAAAAAGGTGAAGCTATAGTTCAAAATAAAGTTTTGGAGGGAAAAGTGTAGTTTGGATGTGCAGTGGAGGGGGGGTAGAGAACAAAGGGAAGACTTAAGGTTGAGACAAGACTCGCTATAATTAGTTACTAGAGAGGAATCCCAAAATCTTAGAAGAGAGGTCTATTGTGAAGATGGTGGGGTTGGAATGGCCGTGCAAGTGCATAGGGGCAATGAATAAGAAGAAGACTATAGGTATGTTATAGAAGAGGACAAAGATAGATGTGAGGTTGAGGTCTTCAAAGACATTGAATTCTCCCCAAGCAGAAATTTGAAGGGGGCCTCTAGAGGCTCAAGCTCTAATGAGAGCTTGAATGAGGAAGCAATGGAAATGGAAGATATGCTGGAGGAAGATTACCTTGGTTTGGAGGAGATGATGGCTTTGAAAGCAAAAAGGACCCTAGCAAAATCAGAAAGAAAGAGTCACAAAGTTCAGGTGGGGGAAAGTCAAAAGAGAGGAAGGAGAACACTCAATGCTTTGATTCAAATTGCAGGAAGTGCAAGAGGCCAAAGTAAGTCGAAGATGTGAAGGGGGAAAAACCCTTCCCGAAAGGGATCAAGATCCTTTCGTGGAATGTCAGGGGCTGTGATGCCCTTGGCAAGTTTTGCTTGATCAAGAGAGGCCTAGATCATGCGAGACCGAATGTGGTTCTTATTCAAGAAACAAAGATAAAAGTAGATGATGTTAGTAGGTGTTAAAAGGAAATTTGGGAAGTGGCAAAGCGAATGGGTAATTGCAGAAGGAGCTTTAGGTGGAATGTGTGTTTTATGGAAGGAAGATTCGATAAGTGTTGTGGTGATGCAAAAGTAAAGAAATTGGCAAGGCTCTACTCCATGGTGGTGGTGCAAGTGATAAGAAGTAACATGATTTCTGCTTGGCCCTTAGAATTTTTTTTGATAATTTTCAATGTGGAGCTAAAATTGTTGGAGGATTTTAAAGTGTGTCATGTTTTTCGAGAGGTTAACAGGGAAGCAGATCAGCTTTCAAAGTTGGCGGCAAATTGTTTGGTGGCGGGATCGGGGTGTTTTGAATGGTGTAGTCGTTGGGTGATGAATGAAGGAAAAAAGAAATCAAGTTTAAATTAAGTGGAGGATAATTTTTTAAAGGACTGTTAGAATAAAGTAAAGGAAGGAAGATTTCGGTGATTTGCAATAATTGCTTGCATAATGAAAAGATGGGCCAAAAGCAAAGGATGAAATGATTAAGGTACTTGGTAAATGGGAAAAAGTGCAAAAAAGTGAGTTAATTGATATGCTATAAATATAGTAGCCGAAAAGGTAAAGTTTAACAACCTTGAAAAGTAAAGTGCAGATTTGGTGAAAGTGACAGAAAAGGAAATTTAGAGAAAGAAGATTGAAGCTACCTTCACCTTCAGGATGACTCGACAATAGAAGGCACTCTATGGCCCGGTTCAAAATTAGAGGCTGTGGCTGCTGCTTCAATGCCCATCACAAGGCATCTTGGAGGCGGTTAAGGGAACAGTGGGGGAATTGTTCCAAAATTCAAGCCACCATTGGAAAATCAATGTGGATATAGCAGCAATAGTGATGGCGTGGGGACTGGAATTAGCGTTTTCAGAAGAGGAAGTGGAATGGGTGATGAAGTCACTATTCTCCAAAGATCAGATTGTTGGGATTGACTCTCTGTTGGAATGGGCATGGTTGGGGTAGGGCTTCAACTACAATGAGTGCTTTGAAAATGAAGAGGAAGGGGAAGCACGAGGAAAATTTGGCTTCATGTGGTGGCCAACTGGGGTGGACAAGGAAGCTTATAAGGCAAAGATAAGAGTGGAATGGCTTAGGTTGGTGGAGGAGATCCGCATTTTTAAAGAAAGGGAGGGACAAAAGGTGACTAGGTTTTTGGTATTTCATCCAAGAAGTCGGAGAACTGCAAGAAACAGGAAGATAAGAAGGGTGGTGAGGGTTCTGTTCCACATAAAGGTGGAAGTATAAATGGAAGGGGTGACCAAATTTTGCTTGTGCTTTTTGCTTTTTTCATCGATAAAAACAGAGCAATGGTTTTAAATTTTGGGTTTTTAAAGTAGTTTCAAAGGACATGCCTCGGGTAAAAGAATGTCGAAGGATATAGCGGAAGGTGGGCAGCTTGCAAAATTATAGTTAAAAAGCTATAGGATGAATTTTGATGGAGACTTATAGAATACGAAGCAACAGAGGACTATCAATGGAAGAATTTGCCAACGATAAAGTGGTCAAGCGAGTGGAGAAAGTGAAAAATGATGCAGCTTTTGGACAGAGCTGAAGAAGGGCAGATGGCAGGAATTTCTAAGGGTTTCGCATATAATCCTGTCAAGGTTGAATTTGTAATTTGTAATATGTATAGCCTGATTCATGGGGCAATATGTGAATAGGATAGAAGGATACGTGTGTAGATCAAGATGACATAAGATGTAAAGATGTGGAAAGGCTAATTTCTCTTGCTTATATATGTATCTAGGTAAGTTTTTATACGAATAAATAAAATATTATTGCCGACCAAAAAATAAAAAAATTAATATCTAATTAATTATTGACTCTAATGTTTTAAAATTTAAACAACTATTATATGACAACAAACTATAAACTATATTATCATATTATTAGATTTAATATGAACTTTCAATGTTCAAACTATAAACTATATAGAAGTCTTAAAAGTTAAAACAAATCTAAAATAAAAAAAATAGAATCTGGATGATCACACGACGTGCACACTAAAGTTGAGTTGCAGGAGACTCACACATCGCAGGTGCTAAACTTGAGTTGTAGGAGCCTCACATAGTGTGGATGCTAAAGTTGTTGGAGCCTCACACGACACAGCAGGAGAATGATTGTTGCAAATAGCACGAGCAAAGATCCTTTAAATGTTGCAGGTGTTTGTTTGATTCACCTCTCTTGGTCTCTTCAAACCACACTCAAACCTGCAAATCCGCCTCTCCTATAATTTGTAGAAAAAAAATTGGTTTGAAAACCTAGGAAACCGTGCAAAATTTTCAATACGGCATTTTCTATTTTTTAGGGCCATGGAAATAAAGTCCATTTTTTGTGTATGAATTTATGGCAAATTTGCATCGAATACTTTAGGAATTTCTGAAATTTGGCAATTTTCGAATGTCATGCTTGCTGTTTGCTGAATATTGTGACTTAGCTTTCTACTGAATGTTGTGATGAAAGAAGCCATAAAGTATGCAACCCTCCTGTCTTGATGGGGTAGTAGACGAATGGTGTTATTATAGAATGATAACCATGGGGCACTCCAAAGTCACCTCTTGTGTAGAATTCATTGAAAGGTTAATAGAAAGGTTTGACAAGGATCCTGAACTACAGTTCAAAGAGTTGACCCAAGTCAAACATAAAGGATCAATAGAAGAATATATCACCAAATTCCAACAAATCTCTGTATTGGTTACAAATATATCTGAGCAATGCTTAGTTGTGCTCTTCATGGTTGGTCTACAAAACCCCTAAAGGGTTGGGTAGTTCTAGAGAGTGGATCCACACACAATTGGACAAATTGATGGGGATGACATAAAAGTACTTCTAGACAATGGATCTACACAATTTCGTCAGCCAAATATGGGTTGATAATCATTACATATGTGGTTACAAATACAAGAGCATTGACATAAAAATGGCAAATGGGGCATCCATAAGAAGTGACATTATAACCCTCACACTTACTCTGAAGATGGGAGACTATTGTTATATGAGTAAGCTCCACATTCTCAATCTTGGAAGCATAGAAATGATCCTTGGACTCCCGTGGATGAAGCACATAGGGCCTTTTAAACAAGATGTTAACCAACAGACCTTTAAATTCAAGATACATGACAAGAGACATGCCTTATATGGGTTAAAAGCTGACAAAACCTCAATCCCCCAAGCTGATGAAATCTCACAATCCTCCTACTCACTAGAGGACATCCTCTACAAAATAGGGCAATGCAGCTCCCTCTCTAGACTTAAGGAGATCCTCTTCATACAAGGCAGAGAAGAAAGAAGTTGTCCGTAAGATCAGAGAAGTCAAATGCTTGTGGGAAGCATTTTTAAAATAGGGGATACTGTGATATCCCAACATTATGAAATAATTGAGTTAGGCAAGGAATGAACATATCTTGTCTCTTTTACATGATCTGTATTTTCACATAGTACAGCAATAAACGTGTAATGATAGATGGAGCTTGACAATTACTAAGACATCTATCCACCGTGTAGACAAAATGGCTACGATGTTATCTGCAAGTGGCCATGGCTGATCGCTTGTAAACACCACCATAGCTTATGGGCTATATGATGATGACTTGATGATCGGTTGTAGCAACCATCATCTTGTGACCGTCATCATGATGTGCATTGCATTTAGTTAGTAAGCTGCATATGCTAATGCCATCATCTTGCATGCATCCATCCATGACACCATTATACATTCCACCATATATATATGCATCACAGCCCTCACTGTCATACATATACATACAAGAGTAGTATAATTATGCTGTACATAAATATGTCCAGATTGATGTACTTGTATCCATAAACATTATCACACCAACTCATTCATCGGCCCTGCATATGACCACATCATGCTAGGAATACATCATGATGTCATGGAGCATCATATTATCACAACTGCATTGCAGCATATGCATATTATCATAATCACATTGCATCATATCTTCATAATCACCTTGCATCATATTATCATCATTGCATTGTATACACACCTAGCATATTCTCATGCAGATTGCGCTATGCTTACAATCGTCTTTCATTGCATAAGGTAATCTATAAGTGATTACTGTAATAATCATTATGATTACTACAGTGATAAGAGGCAAGGTGACTTCATTATTATAGTTATGGTGATAAGTGGTGACTATTCCATCGTGAGTCTTCTATGCATCGTGCACATATTTATTGGAGTTTGAATCATTTGCAAAAGACATCATTGTTGAATTGAGAACATAATATAAACATATCCCTTTGTGGATTGCTCTATTTAGAGCATTGGATTGCCTTTGGCAACCACCAGTGCAAGTGCTATAAAGTATAGTCAGAGACAACATCCTTCTGAATCAAATTTACATCAGATACAGCCTGTACAATAAACAACATTTTAATTGTACCAAGACATTGTGCATATTTGCATGTGATCCATTGTATATCAGAGAAAACATTACCAGGTTATTGAGCACATATTTATTTGCATATCAGACACCGCTGTCATATATGTGATTGTTATGCAATTATCATCATTATGAAGTGGCACATGTATTTGGAACTAAGCTTCATACAATTACCAGTCATTGTCAATTGTAAATAGCATATGCATTTGGAATTAAGCAGCATATAATAGGATTTTGTTATCAGCAACTTGTTATATATTGCTTGAATTGTGAAATTACAAGTAATGTCCAAATTCTATGGAAAGGGACATTACAAGTAGTACCATCTTTCTTTATGCTTTTTCATTTTTGTGCCCTGGATTTATTAGATAAGCTGCTGTGTGTAGATGTATTTTGGTAGTTTCCACCTTCAGAGTGAAATTATGGAACTCATCTTTGGATAGATAATTCATTTTAGTATGCAACAGACATACAATTTAATTTTAGGTTTGAACTGGCAAAATATTTGGAAACATCAATATTTCTGAAAAAGCATAACACAGGTTTGCATAGTTATTTTGTTATTTGCTTTAGTGTTTAACAGGTTTAAAGATAGGTATACTTTTCTCTTTTTCTGGGTTGTTTAATAGAACACCACAGATCTACCTGGGATGCGAGATTGGTCTGCCTCCAAAATCTATACCTGAATACATGTATGGAGGCAACCGTTAGAAATTCTTTCTATTTTCATATTAGGAAGGTTTTAAAATTTTCTCTTCATATGATCATCAACATAAATCCATTGTGAGTTCTGGTGAGGACAACTTGGAGACCAATACAAGCTGCTTTCAAGCACCGCACTAGAAACCACATATGGAAGGCCAAGAGTCGTAATTTGGAAATTAATTTATTTAGAATCCACCTCCACACTAGAAGTCAACTATGGAAAACCAAGTCACAACTTAGAATTCCGTATTAGATTTCCATTTGAGATTACTTGGGTCTCCAAAATGAGAACTTAATGATTTAACCAATTAAGCTCAATCCCTTGTACTGGAATACTCTCTATTGCAAAGTAGGCATAAAAGCAAATCTTCCCTGAGGTGGGTTCTGGATATATAGACAGCCTAACCAAAATGAAAATATATAATTTAATATTATACAGCTGCAGAAGATTCTGGTCTGCAGAAATTTGATCTCTATGGTGTAATCCGAATGGTTAGCTGGGTTGAAAGTAAATTATGAAGCTCATGAGTAGCAATATATGTGATTGATGTATAGGACAAAAACATAAATTTATGTTATAAATGCTGCCAGCAACACAGAAGTGACTTTGAATGGTCTGCTTTCATGTAAAAGCTGTCTGGAAATTTTTTCTGTAGCTGTGAGGATCTCTTATGCTATTCAAGGTTTTCCTATTAATCGCAGGAAACTTTCCTTCTGAATGTCCTCTTTGGAGTAATATGCTTTTGGATAAAACTCATTTGTTGCAGATTGGATATTCATGTACTTGTTTCAAATTTTTTCTGTTTTAGAATTTGTCTAGTAGGTTGAATTGATAATAATGTAGACAAGCAAGCAATTAGGCTGTGGAAGATTACTTTCTATTACTGATCTTAATTCTTTCTGATTGCAGACAAGTCGCAGTGTTGTTGAGTAGTGAAAGAAAATTGTATATAGTACTAATGTCTTCAGGTCTAAGCCAGTTAGGTAAGGTTTTTTTTGATATGATAATCATCAACAACTGTTTTGGTCTCTACCATTTATTGTTGGATTTATGTCTTGAATTTGGTGCTAGGGGTTGATTTATTGAATAACATCTATTTGTTTTGTTAACATTTATGGTAAATAAAATTACAGGCACTGCTTTGCAAGTGTTGGGGAGCCATGGCCTCCAAGATATCAGTAATATTCTTGTTGGAGTTGGTTTGCAGGCTCTAAGGTATTCCACTCAACCTGTTTATTATGGAACCCTTCATTCCAGCAGGTTTGCATTTTTCTTTCAACTTATTGCTTAATTGTAGTGTGGCTGAAACAGGGTTAATTTTGGTTGTGCGGCATCTTACCTGTTTCTAACTCGAAATATAGTTAAGTCAGGAGAGCTACTTGACATGCTTGAAAATTACCATCTTAGCACAGGTGTTGAAATTTCCAAATTTCCTTTGCAAAGGTTAGCCATTTTTCAGTTTCTTATCTTCAGCCTTTTTCAAGTCGTGTAAATTTTAAGGTACATTTGTGTTTCTTAATATGTTTTTGGAACACATGAAACAGTTGGGAGCACATGCAAATTGAACTTTTTGAAAAGTTTGCTCTTGGAGGTGTCAGATTGAATATAATATCGTATTCGATGCTCTTATTTGAAAAAGGTAGATCTTCTAACTAATTTTAATTTATTTGATAGCTACAATCAAGCACGTGAAGATATTCATGTTTGGTAGTAACAATGAATGGTACCTTGCAAGCAACATTGTATGCACTCTAGAATCATCATAATTTATAAATTTTCTTGCCAAGAATGTCTGATGCTACAGTATCAATTGAAAATGTTCTTAAAGCTGCTTTGTTTGGTAGAACTATGAATGGAATTGTAATTGATGTAAGAAATTTGGAAGTCATAGTATTGTTTGCATGGTAGCTTCAAGCTTGTATGCCAAACAGTCTTTGTGCAGTACTTGCAAGATCAATCTAAATTACAGGAATATTTGGGGAGGGACATCTCTCAGTTGCTGGAACTTGTGTTATAAATGGATAGAAAATGTTATAAATATTGTAATATAAATGAAGTTGTAGAACTGACTTATAAATGGATGAAGAGCATAATACTTGACACAAATAGAGAGACGAATATGTAAATGGAAACTGAGTATTCTATATGAGTTTGTACATGAGAAGAGTTCTTAATGTCTTGACTTGCTATTCGCCCACCAAGAGATGCTGTGAGAGTCTTCTTCTCTAATGTTGAATACTCCTTGAGGCATTGAATTTCCTGTATCAGTGAGTCGGCTGCATTTGTGCTGCTATGCTTTTTATTTTCTATCTTTAATCTGGGGGTTGATGACTTGGATTTTAGGTTAAAACACTATTTGTAGACAAGCTCCATTTTGCTTTCTCACACCCAGTCATGGAGGATACATATATAGATGAACCAGATTATCTTTTATGTGTCCCTGTGCTTTTTGAACATAAAAGATATGTTCGAAGATATGCTGTGGGTGCATTTGCTCTGATGGCATAGAGGATTATGATTGAACTTAATGAATGGGTGAGTGAGTTGCATGTGTGATCCCATGCTGTAAATTGATATCTCTTACCTGGGGTTGATGAATCTGGGTTATATGTCTGGAAAACTATATGTAGACAAGCCCCTCTTTGTTCTGTTACACTTAATTATGGAGGATCATGTATAGATGAACTAGCTTCTATTTCTGATAGAAATAGGGCAGCACACACAATTGAGGGGGGAGGTGTGAATCAGTTGTTTCCAAACTTCACAAACTTAAACAACTTGCAGATCTTAAACCACATATAAGATAGTCAAGTATGCAACCAAAGGTCCACAGGACAACATGAACACATACCACCAAGATTTTTTGCATGGAAAACCCTGTTAGGGGAAAACCCACGGTGAGGATGAACCCAAAAGATGATGTACTTTGTTAAAGGCACTATACCCTGGTAAAGGTATTATAATGGGAATGCACATGCATTCAGGCACCCTGCCTAGAGCTCACTGCTCAAATACAGTAGGGAAGGCCCCCAACCTTAGAAATTCATATGGATTACAATCCACAAGTCATGAACTGGATGATAGCATCTTCGACATGTTTCCAGGTTAGTTTCATTGAAGGACAAATACAACATTTAGATCTCTGCCTCAATTGCAGATCTTACATACTCTGGCCTCTCTCACACACCCAGTTGATCACAAGATCATTACATTCATACATATCATCAAATTTGAAGAAATAAACAAGGTTGACTAAACTCTCACCACCTAAATTACAAAATTACAATCATTTTGATACAATATTTAACTTGAACCAATACATGTTGACTAAGATATAGCTTGAACCATTAATATTATCCTCGAACATGCTAATCATCCAATAATCACTTTTTGATCATTCTCAACACGTTGCATCAGCAAGTTGACCAAGAACCTGAAGAACACCAACTCAACGATTGAAATTCATCAGTTCTGAGCACACCAATCAATGCAAATCAACAACACAATAGGAGCATGATGTAGAAACATCTGCGAGTGTAAACCATTTTTTGAAGCAGTTGGGCCCTACAAACGCGTGGGATTCTTGCAACAGTTCCATTAAGTGATCAATGTATTAACCATGGGGCAAATGATAGGTTCGTCAATGTGCTTTCTAGACTGCTAATAGTCTTTGTAAAGTGCATAGATCAACAACTTCAGTTAAGCATGATGACCTTAAGGCACAGTTTATTTTGTACCTCTTAGATGGTCTTTTGCACAACATGGGTAAATTATTTGTGCCAGAAGAGAGATAAATTCTGCTCATAAGATGAACACATTCCTTATGTGTAGCTTGTAATGTTCCCAATATTTAAGGTGTTATTAATTAAATTGATTTAATTAAGTTGTCAAAATTAAAGGAAATATTTAAATGTTGTCTTAATATTAATTAATTTAATTGAATAACAATAAAATAATAAAACATAAATAGATGTCACTTTGTAGGTTGGGCAAGTCAGCCTAATGTTCTAGATTTTTCTTGGATATTTTTATAAGGAGGGTGGATGGAGGAAATCAGGCATGCTTGGATTTGTTAGTGATTCATGATTTCCGGCGACGGAAACCTTTAGGAATTTAACAGAAGGGCCTGACAAAAAGCCAGTTCTTTCAAGGGGTGGATTGTAAAGTTTTCTTTGGAATCATATTTGAGATAAGGTCTATTAAATAAGAGATTTGCAGAAGTTTATTATTGATTTAGAAGTAAGTATGAGAATATTTCCAGTTGACTTGTTTTAAGCCATTGATGCTGAAGGCGGACCCCATTTAGATGGCAAGAACAATAAAATCTGCGATGTTTGATTTATATTATGTTTAATCAGGAGTTTTCACTTTATATATATATATATATATATATATATATATATGTGTGTGCGCTTTTGATAATTGGTGTGATAAGTTTTCTATCACCCATGGCAAATATATTTCTGAAGCTATTAATACTTGCCGTTGATATTTCCTAGTCTTTAGTTTAGCCGGGGATATAAGAGACGGGAAATATTTATTACTAGTTTGCTAAAATATTTGTATAGGCATATTTTTGCAAGTGTGATTCATTCTGCTGCCGTTTTCATGCTGGCTGGAATTGCAGCTGCAGGCTTATTGAGAAAATTGTTTCCCATTTGGGTACATCTGACATTATTGACTGCTTCTCATCTGTATGCTGTAGTGCTCCTATCTGCAACCGTTTGTAGAAAATCAGGCATGCTTGGATTTGCTAAATGATTTCTGGTGACAGAAACCTTCAGGAATTTTAACAGAAGAGCTTGATGAAAAGCTAGTTCTTAAAACAAATCAAAAGTAATAATAGAAATAAAATATCTTTGTTTGTAGAAGATTTTACTTTCTACTTTTATTCCAATTCTAGACTTTCATACCAAGTCTATAAATAACCCTCCTATATTTTATCATTCGTAATCTCAATTTGACATATAATAATAAAGTCTAACTTAAAGTTTAAACACCAATCTTTATTATCTATCATAGTCTTACATACTTATTGATAAATTATTTGCTAAATCAAACTGCCTTATTGCTAGAGTCTACATTGATAGATGGCAACACTTCAAATAATACTTAGTTACCGGTTCGAGTTCGAAATTTTGGAAAGGGTTATGGATTCGTTTGTACAAAAACATGTAAAAATTATAAAATTAAATATATATACATATTTATGAAGCCTAGAAGCATAGAGTATCATACAATCATATGATTTAGTCATTTAAACCACAAAAACACCATAAGCATAAACTTTAAACATGTAAATTGTGATCATAGCATCATGAATCAACTTCGTACTGTCATATATTTTGTTTTTCAAGTTCAACATCAAAGATTCAAAACATGAAAATTAATTCATAATTCATGAATCATAACAGCAAGTTCAATATAGCTAACAATCCAATCTTCCAACTCCACCTTGCACAAACTTACTTTTGCTCAATCACTTATTTGCTCACAAAATCACCTATTTGCACACCATAAATGATGTTAGAAGCCAAAATAGCCTATTTACATTCACTTTTTAGGGTTGTGGAACTCAAAACAATATCAAATTAGTTATAAAAATGCCATGAAATTTGTCTGTCGGTTCACACCAAATTCAATTTGGGCAGCTGAAATTTGCTTGGGTTTGAATTCTTGGACTGTGGGTTTGAACCAGCCCCAAGAAAATTGAACCCTATTCGAACTTGTGCCGAACCACACTAGTATTTCGAATTGGTTCGAACTCGGGCAAGGTTCTGGGGGCAAAACAACGAACCCGGGTAACTAAGAAATAATATTTTAAATTTATAAAGACAATTCAATTTTGTTTTTCCCAAAAGACCTTTATTTTGTAATCTACATAATAAACTTTTTCAATATAAAATATTCTCACAGTAAGAAGCTCGTATAGCGTTCGTTATCTAGTCCTAGATGCATCCGTTGTATAAAATAAATTAAACAAGCATTTCATTCAATTCTTACTATTGTACAAGTTTATAATTCACATTTTGATAAAATAAATATTATCAATTCTAGATCAATAGTTGCTCATGAATTAATATGGTCTCTAGTGAGATCTAGTGGACAATATGATTGGAAAATTAAACTGGCTAAAGATTGTATTTATATATAGAAAGATTGATAATTTAAATCCTTGAAAGTCTTTCTTGGGTCTTGTTCGAGTTTGTGTTGAGTTTGAGTCCAGGTAAAAATTTAGCATGTGGAGGTCAAGTCTTGTGAGTATAAGAATTTGATAAATGAAAGGGCAAACATATCTACAAGTGCAAGCAAGTTACAAAGATTAAAACTTTTAAAAACATTGTCCCAAAATGAAAAAGAGTGAATGGTTTAACAAAGACTAAAAATAATTCATAGGTTAGAAACATTATTAAATTTAATTATGAAAAATTCAATAATAAAATCAACAATTCTTACCTCCTTTTGGACAACCTATCAATGTCAAGGATTTTTTGTTTCGTACCTTTTCCTTCAGCCATGCTTGCCTTTGACCATCTACCTCAATACAATTCAACTACCATTAATTTTAAGGCTTCTACACCTTAGATATTATGTCTAACAAATGAAGTGTAACATCCCATTTTTCCTAACCTTAACTAACAACTATCATATCATTGAACACATCTACCTTTTCATATTCATGAGCATGAGAAGGCAGTTGTTATAGCTATGTAGATGTTCAATGAAATAGTAGAATGGCTATAGCAGATTAAAGAAGCATTCATTCAACAAATACAATATTTATAACTGCCATCATAACTAGCCATTACTCTAACAAGCTATTTTTCCATAACAATTTAATTATAAATAAAATATACATTACTTTTCATAATCAAATGAAAGACGGTTATAACAACTATTTCACATATTCAATGAAAGGGGTCTACAATTATAACAGATTAATTGAATCCTAGTCAGTTGTAAAGAGAGTATCTACTTTAACCATATTAACCGTCTAAACATATCTTCAACTGAACTTGCAAAAACATAAAAGTAAAATACTTGTTAAAAGAAGATAACTTGAATGCAAATCATATCTCTGTCTTGTGCAAGTCGTGACCTCTAATGGAGAGGAAAAGCATTGGCTTAACCTCCCAACTGTGGATTCTTAAGTATCTCCACACAATCTCAATTGAGAAAGGCCCTCCCTACTCTGGGATTAGGCTTGGAACACCATTGTCCTATCACTGAGCATCCTGGTGTTAAGAGTGTCAGATAGTTAGTTGGCTAGGCTATGGATACCTTCAATCAATCAATCTACCAATTATTAGCAACACTAACCTCTAGTGATCGCAGCAACAAGCATCCCACAAACCTACCTTAGCCAAGTATCTGTGTGGGCACTATGTACCCAATCACCCATCGCTAGACTTGACAAACAAGACCTATACATTGGACTACCATGACCTAGTTTGTTAGGTTATTTATATTGTTTGTTTGTAATTTTTTACAAATTTCTTCCTCTTATTATGCAGGGGTAACCCTCTGTACATTTGCTATTCACACCCGTCCTCTCGACCTTGCTAGTCATCCTCGATGAATCTCAATATGGCTGTGTAAAACAATGTATAATCATGGCCAAATACTTCCTGCCCAACTTGGGCTATGGCAAGCATTAATGTAAAAAATTCATGATGCTTAATAATTGTTTTCTTGACTCTTCCTGAGCGTGCTATTTCTTATCTTAGAGGACATAGAAGATGCCCTTGTATAAGCATTGCACTGCTTAGATCTCTATAACCAAGTTCTAAAAGGAAAACTATTTATGAAGGTAACAAATTATCAAAACTTTTATGCATGTTTGCACAGTCATACTTAAGTAAAATGACACTCCATTTGGAGTTGGACCTTATATACATTTTAAATGCTTTTCTTTCAATTCAGATTTTCGAGCCCCTTAGGGCCTGTTTGGTTACTGGAATATGATTTAGGAATTGGAATCTAAAATCCTTGATTTGGGATTTTGGAACTTGAAATCCATATTACAGTTTCTAGAATTTATTTAGGGACTTTGGTTCAAACACAAAAATATTTGATATTCCAAGTCCATTTGGTTCAAAATATGGATATATGGTTCATAAAATGAATATAAAAGTTATAGTGAGAAAGGCGATTCATATCTTCAATTTGTTCAACGACCTGTTCATGATGCTTCCAACTCCACACATACTAAAAATGTTGATGCTCATTGCAAAATAAAAATTTAGGAAAAAGTTAAAAAGAAAGCCAAAATAAATTAGATATGTGCGGTACTAGTTATTTTATTTAATCCAATTATATTAGCAGGTGAATAGTCAAAATTTTTCCCCAATTTAAAAAATTTGTGTTCATATGAATTTGTGCAATAATCTTTCTAATTTATTCAAGTGGCGCTTGCTAATTTTTATAAATGACATTCAAAGGGTGCTCGAAGTAGATGCAAAGGGTATCATTTCTTGAAATGCCTCTCTCTCTCTCTCTCTCTCGCTCTCGGTTACAACTCAATTAAATTTCAAATATATGTGCAAAAATAGGTGCTCCCAAATGGGCATCCAGATGTCAAACCCAATTAAAGTTCACTTTAGTTGAAATCCTCATTTTCAAAACATGGGATTTAAAATGGGAATTCCAAATAACAAGTATTTTGAGGGGTGAAGGAATTCTTGTTTTGGGGGTCAAATTGGGATACCGAATCCATGTTTCTCCAAATTCCAATTCCTATTTTGCAGACCCAAACATTGGATTAGAAATTTTTGAGGATTCCAAATCTCAATTCTCGCTCAAATCCGTGAACCAAACATGGCAAATTGTAAAGAATAGAAATATAGAAAAATTGCATGACTTGGAAAAGTATTATCGCCTTCTTGTGCTGGTGGAAGCTAATATGTCTGGTACAACCCGTAGCACTTATTGCTATTTGCAAAACAAGTCTATTATTGACCCACGACACTGTATGAAAGGTTATTGCAAATGATGTTGCACTCTATTGTGTTAATGTATTCACAAATAATGATGCACAAAATTGTAACCAAATAGTTATGTGGTCATGGATTGGCAAAGGATAGGCGACTGTGAACAAGAAATGGAATGCAAGAACGTATGGTATTTGTAGATACAATATGCATGAGGGATGAATTTGTGATTGTTTGGCATCAGAAGTCATCGCATATAAAGAGCTTTGTCTCTTTGATTGCATGCTCATTCACGAGCTAGAAGGAAGAAGGTGGCAATATGAGTTACAACCAAAAGCCATCAGTAAAACATATGGCAACTTCCTAATATTAATTTGGCCATCGCAAATATAAAGACTCGATAAAGAATATAAAGAAATATGGCTGTTGGAAATTAAATAAAGGCCCGATGGAACAAATAATAATAATATTATAACATTTACCCAAAGGTGGAATCTATAATAAAACATTGCTATAGGATGGAAGTAATAATCAAAACTTTGACATAAGATGGAAAATAATGACTTTACTCCTTATGTTTTATATAATGGTAGGTTACTTTATTAAAAATATATTGCAATGGTTCTTAGTTCGTTCATGCTCAAGTGAATATTTTTATTATCTTATTAAATGTGTTGACCCAGTTATCTCATGGTGTTCACTTAGTATATCCTTGTTTGCCTAATCCGTTTTCCTTGGCCATGCTGGTTTAGGACCCATACTTGCTAATTCAATGACAAGTGGTGCTCTCATGCCCAATTCCTTTTCTGGCAATGCTTCCCCCTCTTTTGTTGCATACTTGCAAGAGAAATTTATCATGGTAATAACATATTTCTCATCATTTTATGAGACCAAGATTGTTATAGCATATATTCATATTAGTCAACCATTTCCAATTCATATATCATCATTACGATTAACTCATTATTTGAATTTCCCATGAAATCATAAAAGATAACCAACAATTCATTTTCACATGAACCATAACGAATATCTAATTTAACCAATCACTCAAATTCACACGAAACCTCAATGATTATAAAGGAACATTTAATAATTAAGAGAAAACTGGGATGCAACATGAAGTAGCTAGCACATCTAGTAGCAATGATGTTGAGGAATTCTTTCCTTGAAAAGGGCTCAAAGAAAGCTTAGTTTGATGGTTGCAAATGAACATTCTAATGTCTTAAGCATCTATCCATATAACCAAACCAACTAACTTACATGCACAAAATGAATTGGCCACCACTTGTACAATATTAGAGGCTAGTTGAACAACGGATAGCTCCAAAATAAGAGTCAGTTGAACACATGATAATAATATTTATGAGTGGTTAATGTTTGATATTGGTTCACCCAACCATGGTATTAGAGCAACTGCCCTAATCCAAGATTCCCTTGTTTTTTCAATCAATATAGTTTCCTTGGATTTTTCTCTAAGGAGGGTGATGTCTAGCTTGTTTTCTATAGGGAACAAATAATAGATCTACAAGATCACATCTTTGAATATTTGTTTGAAATAGAGAGAACATGCCAATGCTATGGCATGGATAGAAAAGTATTGATGGAAGACTCAAGCACCTCTTCTAATTATGCATTAAAAACCTACTATAGTTGTAGTTCTTTTCTTTCCCTTGGTGGAACTAGAACACATTCCCCCTAGACTTCAAACATCTATGCTTTGTGTGGACGTCATGTTAGGTTTCCATTAGAATTCCCTTGTTTCTCATCCATGTGCAACCTAGGCACCTTAACCTTCATGGCTAGGTTTGTTTTCTCACAACATTTTATCCATAGTCCACTTAGACAAAATATGAGAATAAACTTGTGTAGCAGCTCCTATAGCCTTTCTTGCATAAATGATACAGCCTAGCCTTTATTTGCAAAAGTTTTCTTTTCTTTCACCCTTTTAAAATCAAATGGGCCTTTTGCTTAGTTTTAGAGGAGTGTAAAAGGGCAAGCTTGTTTTCTCTATGAGTCAAATAATAAATCAACAACGATTACATATTTGAACATTTGTTTGAAATAGAGAGAACACGCCAATGCTATGGCACAGATAGAATAGTAATGGAAGACTCAAGCATTTCTTGTAATTATGTTTTAAAACCCTACAATAGTTGTAGTTCTTTAATTTGCCTTGGCAGAAGTAGAACACACTTCCAAGATCTATGGTTTGCGTAGATGACATGTTAGATTGTATAGTTTCCATTAGAATTCCCTTGTTCCTTGACCCTTCATCCATTTGCAACCTAGGCACGTTAACCTTATTGGGTAGGGTTGTTTTCTCACAATATTTTGTCCATAGTTCACTTTGACAAAAGATGAGAATAAACTTGTGTAGCTGGTCCTGTAGCCTTTCTTGCAGAAATGACATAGCCTTACTCTACTCTCATGAGCTTTTTTGGTCTTTCTCTACGCATGTTGTAATTTGTAAAAGTGTTCTATTTTTTCACCTTTTTAAAATCAAATGGGCCTTTTGTTCAGTTTTGGAGGACTATAAAAGGGGATTCAAATGAAATTGTTTGAATCTTAATGAACGGAAAAACAGAATAGTATTGCATTAACAATGAACTCTTAAATAGAGCTACAAACTTTCATTATAGTGTGAACAAAAAAACAAGGTTGTCTAAATAAAAACTTTTAAATAAAGAATTGAATAAACAAACTAAATTATGAAAGTCGAAATGACCATTAACTAGAACTAGCTAAATATAGAGAGACACTAAAATTATTAAAAATATTCTAATACCCTCCCTTAGTGGTCTATCAACTACCTTGCAGAAGACAATACAAATCTTATAGTCACAAATACTTCAGAACATCTTGTTGTTGTTGAGACCCTCCTTGGATCTGCAAAATGTCAATGACCAAGAGTAGCTAGAAAATAAAGAGAGAAGGTGGTCCCCTTGTTCAGGATGAATTGCTGGTGTGAGAGTAGAGCCTGCCACAAACTCTTCCATTGACCCTCCCAGAATCGGCAAAACCATTGACCTGAAATGATCATGAAACACCCAGTCTGATGTTGGATAATTGAATTGTCATTCCTTGGAAACAAAGTTGCACACTGAGAATAGTTGTGGAACCCTCCAAACTATTGCAGAGGACCACAATATCCCAAAATTGATTGCAGAATACCATGATTCGAAGAGTACAAATCATTGTGTTTTCGGAGAAAAACGGTAAAACTCTTGAAATAATATCCTATGTGAACTTTGCTTATTACAAAAAAATTGACCAAAACCAAACATGATTTTTGAGGGAAAAAAACAATCAATATCAAACAGAAGCAGAGATACAAGTTGGAGAATATAGAAATGTTTTAAGGGAAAGATTTATGAAAATCCACTAGATAGTTTTTAAGGAAAAATTATTAAAACCCTCCCAGAATTTTTTAAGGGGAAAAATTAAAAAACCCATCAGATAATTTTTCAGGATAATTTGATTATAAAACTCTTTTTTTTTGTTGGAAAACCCTAAATTGGGTTATCAGGAGCAAAAACTATAAATAGAAATCCAAAAAATATTGGATTAGGGGTTGAACAAAAAAGCTATTTCTGAAATATAGCCTCAGAAAAGTGAAAACCCTTTCTTGAGCGCCCTGATTTTGCAGACCAAAAGAAACTGAGGTGGGCTGAAATAACAAAGTGCAGCTCAGGAAAATGGATGTTTGCTGGACTGCAGGCCTTCTTGATGATGTGGACCGAAAAAAAGGACCAGGAAAAATTGAAAATAAAATCCAAGCTTTGCGTGCTGCTGGAAGACAAAATCTTGACCGTCTGTAATAGCCAGAAAATAGACCCAGTAGCTGCCAAAAACTACTGGTCTCCCAAACATGGTGTCCAGCAAACGGCTGGTGTGGACAAAAAGGCATTGGGTGCTGGAATGATCTTTGTCCTTTAGTGCTGAGCTGGACAGGTGATCTTTGAAGGGCCCCAAAAAATCAAGAACAACGCTAAAACCAAATAACTGCTGCAAACTTAGATTCTGAGTCAACAAAAAAGACAAAATGCTGGGTCTGCGGGAAAAATCATGGATTAAATAAAGCCAACCGCAGATGTCTGCGTGCTCCTCTCAGATTAGTGCTACTGGTGGACAAAAAATCTAGAATCTGCAGGTGGTCAAACTTATTTTTTTGTTCACATATTGATATGCGTATGGACAATTGAAACTGTTTTATGAATGCATAATAGGCCAAAGTTCAATTTTAATATATATTGAGTACTAAATCAGTTATTATTTTCTTACATGGCATTCAAATGTTGTATGCTAAGGTTCTATGATGTTTAAATGACATGCTTTGTGCTTAGTTTCATATGAATGACATGTATATTTGCAAATTTCGGTGTATATTTTAAAATTTCCCTATATCTATATAGCCGCCCCCTTCCTGGAAACTTGGGGTAACATAGTTGTTTACTGTTAAGCATTTTAGTTAGACTTCTCTTTATGCCATTTTAATCTCATGCATGGAACTTGGAGCCTTTGGGCAATTTTGCTATATGTATGCTATATTTTAACAATGAAAGTATTTGAATCTCGTTAATTTGCTATGTATTCATTGTATTGGGCTTCTGAAATGTCTATGGTGAATGGATAATCAATGCTATGCATATTTGAATTCTATTTATATTTAAAGATTCGTATTTTTTTAATAGCTGTCCCCAAAAATTTGGCTTTGAATCGTACCTGTAGTGGAAGCACTTTCCCATCCCCTAAAACATCCTACCCCTTAAATTCGGTCAAGCATAGCTTTTTTGATTGATTCAAAGATTTGCTCTGAAATTGGAAGAGAAAGTAATAAGATGATGCAAACACCTAGAAATTTGATTTTTTCAAAGAGGTGATGCAATAGGGATAGTTGATGTAGTGTGCCATGATGACAAGGGCGAGATTGATTTTGAATGACAATGCTTGTCATGACTGATTCCGAGTGAGGGTAGTTTTGAACATAAAGTGACAATCTTAAAATTTTAAAAATGATCCAGGAGTGATGTTCTTCTATACATGTCCCAGGAAAACAATATGAAAGTCTTGGAGGAGTCAACACACAACAATTAGTTGGAAAGAGGTCAGCTTGGGACCAAGTCAAAAGTTCTATTTTGAATATGTGTCAATCTTGCAGCAGCAGAAATGTCCTGGGTCAAATCTGTACCTACAATTTTGAACATGATAGAGCAACAGCAAATTTAGGTTCTGAGAATTTTCTTGGTTGGGACTGAATTCTATTTCTGATGAGAAATCTGAGTTTGAGTTCTGTGGTGAACCAAACTGAAAACAATCCTGCAAAGTGGTGCAAAACAGAGGGTCTGGGTGACCATAAGAGTGTAAAGTATTCATTGCTACACTTGCAAATTTAAATATATTACAGAAACACATGCATTTACCCCCCAGGCATTTTGTTTCTCATAAAATTACATAAAGACACGTGTGCGGTACATTGTCAATTTTCAAACATGGTCACAGATCTCTAGAAACAATCTTGGATGAATGTCTAATGCATTCATGGCTCTGAGTGTTCAAGAAAGCACACATTATTTCAGTAGTGTCAGTTTTTGTCCACTGTTCTTGAAATTTCAACAGTACTTGGATGTACTTTTTTCTAAAAACTAAAGCAATTTGGATGAATTTTTTTGTTATGAAGGTTGAAAATTAAATTTCTATCTACAGAAAAAATATAGTGTAAAAGATTAGTTGGATGAACTTTTGAATTCTGCTTTAGATATAAGTAGGCACTTCTTCTTCTCTGTGTATTTTTCCTTGTTGGTATTCTTTTGTTCAATTTGCTTATTTTAGTTATAAGTAAATCTTTTGGGTCCTGCTTGGAAATATACAGGTAGTGCATGGTTCGCAAGGTCACTCATCTTGACTACCGATTATATATTCTTGTGTGTTGAAGATTTGGTGCAGTTTGGATCTGTCTCAGAGGAGGCTGTAATTTCAGAGCCTTATTTTGTTCTTGAAGCATGGTCTTCTGTATGCAGCATCTTAGAATTGGTGAGTATTGTTTGCCTCAAATGGAAGCTTTGTGTACTGTAAATTGTAATTTTTGCTAATTAGTATTGCAACCTATTTTTATTAGATAGGAGAAATATCTGATTGGCCTTATAATTAGTTTTCTCTTGGCATGGCATGATTTTATGTGCTCCACAGGTCATTGAATCTGAGCAATGTTGGTCTGTAACATTAGTGTTTAGCAACATCAGCTATGGGAAATTTCAACATGTCACAGATAACAGAGTTTTCCAATCCAATGACAGTACCGAAGCATATAAAAATGACTTAGGTTGCGTTGCCTGGAAGCTGAAAGGATTTACAGAAGACACATTGCTGAAGTTTATCACCTTGCTGAGGGCTGTTTATATGGAAGCTACAATGCATCCTTTATGTGTAAAAAATATCATGTAATTCTATGATCGTGTTGCTGGTCTTGAGTGTCTTATCATCATTTCTGTGTCATAACGGGCTTGGATTTCACCTTCTTGTGATTGCTGCGCATTTCTTGTTTATACCTATGCATATTTAGGGTGGGCAGTAAGCAAAATCTTTGAACTGCCGGAAGAGTTGTATATTTGGGTTTGTTGAAGTATCCCTTTGATGCCAGATCTTCACGAATGTAATTCTTTGGAATGGTCATTTGTATATATCAATCAACGATTGTCTTACAAGTCAGTGATGCCAATTGACGATTGTTATCCAACTCAGTGATGCCGGGGTTTGGTCTTGTCTGGATTGAGGTGTGTGATTTTTTTTTATGTACTTCAAAAGTTTCTTGCAGATTCTTTTGGGTTAATCAGGCTCTTCTTGCAGGAATTTTTGTCGTTTCATCAGTCAACAAGCAGTTTGATGCTCAGAGAAATAGAATTTCTCTCCATGGTTGAAGTATGTTTCTCAAGATTACTAAGATTTTAACTTCTCCTTGGTTATGTCCTTTGGAAAAAAGTGCATACATTTGATACCTTGATATTCTTGCAGAGGTGCAAAATAATCCAATTAGAGTTCTGGATTTAATGGCTGTTGAATGAATTGTGGTGTTACATTTTCATCCAAGGCATTTGCTCTTAACATGGTCATGGACAAAATTATAATTTCAAAATTCCAATTTATTACTTGATTCTGGCTTTGACAACCTCCACTATATTACAGGAAAGGCTTTTGAAATTTGGTACATGCTAACGAATTATATTGTTTGGCAGGTAGGAAAGTTCCATTCTTTTCCATAAAGATCAGATTCTGAAGGATTTCTGCTGTCAAACATTGAGAGCCCTGGAAACCACTGTAGAAGTCTACTGCCTTGCTTTTGTCAGCCTTATTCTTGTAGTAACCAGGGATATTCATACCAAGCATTTTTATTGTCTCTTCATGTACTTATTGTACCATAGCCACTGGAGGTTTCCTAGTTTACATATTTTAACTAATCAAGGGGATTTTTCTGTTGTATCCCTAGTTGTCAGTAGCCTGTAAATTTTCAGTGGCTGTAGATAATTCTTTTAGCTGTATTTCATTACTTTTTTCTTTGATTTTATTTAGTTATAAATAGTAAGTAAACAGCATCAGATGGAGGGAGTCTAATCAAGGATAAGTCTGATTTTGTATGATGGTTCATCATTCCTCTAAACTGGACCAGTATTTTGCTTTACTCTTGTAGAAATTAAATTGCAAATAATCATAAATTTATGCTATAGCTTTGTGTCAGATTGAGAGACAGCAGAGTAACAAACCCATGGTTTGATTGGTTGGATATTTGTGAGTTATATTACCTTCTATCGAAGTTTCAAAATCCAATTCCAACTTTGTTTTTTTCAGACTATAAAACTTCCCACAGCTAGCCGTACCTAGAAAAACAAAAACAATTGGACTTCAAATAAGGGCTTAGCAACTAATTTTAAACGTATGCTTTCCTACTACCATCTACCATTCGGGAGTATGTTCTATTTGATTTTGGTACCATATATGGTGATAAAACACAAAATGAACTCTAAATCCAGTAAAGCATAAAATGGTCTATTTCTCCAGGAAAATTGATGTATTGTGTTTCAAAGGTGTGGCAATAGACAAGAACATTGTATCTCATGTCAACACTATTGTTGCTCCCATCAAAATTTTCCTTGATGGATGATACTATGAGAATTTTTTTTTCTAATTAAGGTAGGACATCCCAGTTGTCTCTCTAGTTTTGAGGACAGAGATGGTAAGATGGACACGTTTCCGGTGTAGATGTATTTCTTTGGGCCATGTTTTTAGAGGACAACAGGGGACAATTAATAAGAACAAGAAACTTTTTAAAAAATATAGAAAAATGTTAAATATTCATACCAGAAGATTGATGAAACATTAATCATAAATCTTACAAAAACTTAATACATAACATCAAACTTAATACAATAATATCTGTTGCCACTGTCGCTGCCGCTGCGATTAGGGCTTCTGCCCCCATTTCTTGCAAGGCTGCTTCAATGCTGGTTGCACTATGGCTTTGTTCAGTGGTGGCAAGGTGGGCTCATTGCCCCCGCCCTGCCCTGGCATTCTAGACGTTTTTACTACCCCTTTGGTCCATGCCCCTAGGGACTCCGTCGTTCCTTCTGCAGGGGTTCTTAGATGGCTGCTGGTGGTGGCCTTGGGCCTAATGTTAAGTTGGGAGGGCCTCGCCTCCCAAAATCTTCTGCCGGATTTAACTAGAGTTATGCTCATACTGCTAAGTCTGCTTCTACTGACCCTTAAAGGATAAAAGCTCATCCCATTTCCAGTGCCAAGAGTCAAGACCTCACCCGTGGTGGTTTGTGGCCCTGACGTGGTGGAGAATATTGACTGCTACCAACAACATGGGTTGGTGGGGATTTTTGCAGGTCTTTGGCTTTCTCTGTCGGATCTTCACTGTTGGGTAACTAATAGTTGGAAACCCTTTGTCTTTGATGATTTTTACCTTACCTTCGTGCTAAGGTTTTCATTATTACTATCTTTTCTTCTTTTGAAGATCAAGATCTTATGTGAGCAAGATGTGGGTTTGGGGGATCATTTCCTTTATGCCAAACCGTGGACACTTTCTTTCAACCCTCTTATTGAACTACTTAAGTGTGTGTTCGGTATGGGTTCGCCTTCCTAATCTTCGAGTGCATTTTTGGGAGATGTCTTGCTATGAGGCTGTTGGGAACTCAGTTGGGCGGTTTTTGAAGGCTGATGATGTAATGGTAGCATTGGGCCTTACTACTTTCACCCATAGTTTGTTTGACTTGAACTTGTCTTAGCCACTTCTTGGTGATGCGGTGCTCATGGCTAGGGATTGACTATGTACACAAGTGCTAGACTACGAGGGCTTCTCCTTCTACAGTTGTCGTTGCTTTGCTATCGGTCATTTAGCTTTAGATTGTGACCTTCAAAGGAACTACTACTTAGTGGAAGGATATGCTTGTTCCAACCACTTGATTGTTGATGCTGACGACTCCCTCTCGGAGTCCTCTAGTGGTTCCCATATTGCCGATGAAGATGTTACCCTTGTGGATGCTCTGGTTGTGGCACCTATTGTTGTTCATGACCCGGTTGCAATGGCTGCGTCCCCTGCTCTTCTAGGTCTTCCTTCTGTTGCCACTGACCCTATTTGTGTTGGTCCTCGACCCTGGCGAGCACTTCTGATCCCTCTTCTTCGATGGCCTTGCACCGTGGTCTTGTCAACATGGCATGACTTCTTCAACAATCGGGCAGCAGTGTTGTCAATTTACCCTTTTGGTGTCTCCTTTGTTAGGGAACCTAAAGACTATCATCGCTTGGACAGTTGTTCAAAAGCGAGTTAGGGAGTGATGCCTCCCTTCTCTTATGGAGTGAGTTTGACCCTTTTTTGTGGGTCTTCTTTATGTTGTCACTTGCCTTGCCTTATGGTGTGATATTTGGCTTGCTTTGTATTCGTGTTGTCATAACCCTACATTGACACATAAAAATATATATTCTTCTAAATATATATTTAAATCCTTATCAGTGTCTTGAATAAATAATATTACCCAATAATAATATTGAAAATATTATCTAAATGATAATATCTTTCATTAATACATAAACATCAAAATAAATTAATCTAACTAAGATATCGCATAGTACTTCAAATTAAATAAAATTGACTAAAATAATCTAAATATTAAAGGATTATTAATTACCTTTAAAATCTAATAAAAACGGTGGCATTGTTTCAAAATAATTAAGGGATATATATTAGTTATTATTCAAATTTTAATATTGTAAATGCATATTAAGTATTTTTTTTTGGATTGGTAAACAGCCAAGCCCTACCAAATACATATTAAGTTACCATGGAGGAAATACATATTAAGTTACCATGGAGGAACTAAAAAAATCATTTAAAAGAAAAGAAAAAGAAAAAGTGCACACGTGGGAGTTTGTTAATAGCACTTAAGAGAATGCATGAGCGAAAACCATTTCTAAAAAGTTATAATAGGGAGTCTTGAGTGAAGGTATATAAATTAAATATTAGCGGTAGTATAAAATTGCAAGTTCTAAAGGTATGGATATTTTCTAATACCTAGATCAAGTTTGTTATTTTATTTTTATATGAAATATAATATTTCATTTTTATGTAAAGGTGAAGAACTATGTTTATTGAATATAGAAAATGGTGATTTCTGTTATGATAAGACAACACATATTTATTGAATATGTTATATTTATGAATACATTTATTGAATATATATGTTATATCTATATTTATGAATTTATTTATTGAATATATATGTTATTTATGTATATTTGTATAGGAAACACATATTTTTATGGAATAAATAATTAATATAATGTTTTAGATCATAATATATATTTTGGATATGAAATAGATCTAATTTTTATGATCAAAGTATAACTGGGTGGAGTTGTTGTGAATGTCATGATATGATCTAACTAGGTGGAGGGCATTTGTTATGAATGTCATGATATGATCTAACTAGGTGGAGGGCATTTGTTGTGAATGTCATGATACGATCCAAGTACACTTGGTGGAGGGTATTTTGTATGAATGTCATGATGTGATTGAAGTGTGCTTGGTGGAGAAAATTCGTTGGATAATTAGAGAGAGATTTAAGTAACTTCTTAAGATCCATATAATAAATACTTGACACATGCAATTAAGGATAAAATAGCTTAGACTTGTTTTGGTTTTACCAATTATTTTTGAAGTTATTACTTGCCCATGTTCAATCCTATTATTGGGGACACTACAGTGGTATCAGAGCATGATCCTGCTATCCTGCAAGGTGAAAAGATAAACCAAGGAACAATTCAATAAAAATAAATTTAACATGTATGATTTGTGTTTTCATATATATCAACACATGCTATTGTATCCATTATGAGATTGCCTTAAGAAAATCACATAAGCACATAGTTAATATTGAAATTGCTTTCTAATAACTACAGAAAATAAAATTTTCATGTAAAAATTAGAATTGTTCAAGGACAAGTAATTTTGGGAGGGAAGGATTGTCATAACCCTATATTGACACATAAAAACATATATTGTTCTAATATATATTTAATTCCTTATGATTATTGTGAATAAATAATATTAGCCAATAACAATTTTCGAGATATTATTTGATAATATCTATAATTAATAAGTAAACATCAAAATAAATATATCTAACTCTCGTATTATATAGTACTTCAAATTAAATAAAATTGACTAAAATGATCTAAATATTATTAATTACCTTTATATTCTACTAGAAATAGTCACATCGTTTTTGTGTGTGTGTGTGTGTACACACACACGGAAAAAAAGGAAGGAAAAAATCAGTTATTATTCAAGTTTTAATATTGCTAATGCATATTTACAATTATCATGGAGGATAAAAATCAGTTTTTTAAATGAATGGCACACATTGGAGTTTATTAAAAGTATTAGAGAAATTCATAAAGAGTTAATACCATTTCTATGAAGTTATAAAAGGTAGCCTTGAGTAAATGAAGATAAATTAAACTAGTACGTCGCTAATAGTGCAATGCATTTGGATTTTCAAAAACGTATGGCCTTTGTGATTTGACTGGAGAAAATTGTGTGTGTTTTGTTTTGGGGGCTTCTTAGAACTTTTATATTTAAACAAGTCATACGTTTTACTATTATTGAAATTATTCTCCCATCTTCAACTTTGTCGTTGTCTTCAATAATTAATGTTAGTTGGATTGTGATAATTTAGCATGATGTGCATGTGAGCAAGCCTTTAAAGAACCATCTTATTTTTCTAATAAGTAGCATTATTAATTTTAAATCTTTTTAAAATTTAAAAAATTAAACAAGTTCTAAAAAAATGTGAAAATTATGTTAGATCATTTAATATAAAATTGATACTATCTATATTAAAAACTCATTGATTATTATTAATATAATTTATTTTCTATTAGTTAAAAAATTTGTCACGTTAAATAATATGTTAATAAACGATATTTATTAACTTAATTATATTCTATTCTAATATTGTAAAAATGTAGTTAAAATAATATTTTCAATAAAAAATGTAATTAGTCAAATTATAGAAAGATACGCTGTTATTATGAATGAGATAAAATTACCGATCACAAAAAATTGAATGATATAAAATTGTTATTAATGCATGACGTAAAGTGTCATTAATGACATGATATGACATATATTTTGTATTTTTAGTTGAGGCAAATTGATTTTTATCTCTACCAAAATTACATAGGCCAATAGGATTGATGGAAATTGTGAATTATAAAATTTTGAAAGAAGAAGAAAAAATGTAAACATTTAAAGTTAATTTAACTTTTAAAATTTTATTATCTGATTGGTCAGTTTAATTGAAAAAGCGAGTTGAATGAATGCAATAGTATCATAAGTGGGAGTATAAAAAGGTAAGTTCCAAAGAAATATTTTCTATATTCTAAATCAAGTTTGTTATCTTATTTTTATATGAATAAAATATTTAATTTTTATATAAGGCTGAATAACTATGTTTAATGAATATAGAAAATGGTGATTTATGTAATGATGAGAAATAACATATATGTTATATATATTAATGAATATATTTATTGAATATATATGTTATTTATGTATATTTCTATATGAAACATATACTTTTATGGAATAAATAAATAATATAATGTTTTAGATCATATTGAATGGATCTAATCTTTATGATCCAAGTATAATGGACATTCGTTGTGAATTTGATGATATGATCAAAGTATAACTTGGTGGAGGACATTTAGTGTGAATGTGATGATATGATCCAAGTATAACTTGATGAAGGGCATTCTTTGTGAATGTTATGATACGATCGAAGTACACTTGGTGGAGGCAATTCATTGTAAATGTCATGATATTCCAAGTATATTTGGTGGGGGGCATTCATTGTGAATGTCTTGGCATGATCTAAGTACACTTGGTAGAGGGCATTTTGTATGAATGTCATGATATGATCAAAGCATGCTTGGTGGAGAACATTCATTATGAATGTTAAGCTTAGAGAATTAGAGAGATTTAAATAACTTCTTAAGATTCATATAATAAATACATGACACATGAAATTAATGATAAAACAATTTGGACTTATTAGGGTTTTACCATTTTTATCCTTAATTTGGACTTGTTAGGATTTTACCAATTATTTTTGTAGTTATTACTTGTCCCTGTCTAATCCTAAAAGTGGGGATATTACATTTTTGCCTTCTTGCTTTAGTTTTATTTTTTGTCAACACCCTTTGTACTTTGTGTGACCTTTGTGCCGTTGTTGGCCTATTCAGTGGGCCTTGGATTTGTATGTGCTTTGTAACACAGGCCATCACCCACTTGCTACTTATTAAAAAAAAATTGTACTAAGTTTGCGAGCTTGAACACGATGATTAGTGTGAATAGGAACCGCATAATTTTTTCAATTATTGATGTTGCATAGGGGAGGATGGGGATGAAGATGATGATATGAGTGGATTTATGCAAGTTTGACTCATTTTTGTTGTGCTTCATCTCTAGCATACCTTGTTTGGAGCAATACTTTTTATAGTGAGCTTGAGGCTTCTTTTTTTGGTCCCTATTGCTATTTGGATCACTAGCATCTTCCCCATGTGTCTTGTTGTGCACCTTATGGGGACTTGTTATTAATGATGATCTCCCTTTTATGAACAAGCTATGCCTTTACGTTTGTGTGATTGTTGGAGCTTTGAGTTTGGGGCTAGTTGGTCATTTGACCCACCCTTTCTTATGAGTGGCTATTTGTAGGGTTTTGTTTACCCCTTAAGGCTTTCCTTGATATGGCCTCTCCCTTATACTTGAGCCATCATCCTAGTTTTTGGAGTAGTTGTTTTGTTTTGTTGGAGTGAGGTTTTGATTGTAGACCTATAGCGGGTCATTACTATTGGAGCTTTAAGTAATTTGAGCAGTTTGAGTTTGGATACTTCTCTTTGTGGGAGCTAAGATTCCTTGAGGGTTGTGATCTTGTTTTTCGTAGGCCTTTTTGGGATGTGTGGATGACTTATGTGCGTTAATTCTCATATCAAGGATTTTTGTAGTTCGTGGGGTTGGAACCAACAACCTCCTCTGTTCCCTTTGGTGTGCCTTTGTTCTTGTGGACATTTTGACGTATCTCAACTTGGTTGTCTTCAGATTGGTCCTTTGGCATCCTTAGTGGGCCTTTTCTCTATATTCTTTGGAGTTTGTTAGGCTTGCTATTAGGTTGTTGTTTGTGGTTTTCAAATAGCTTGGGGCCTGTTTGGCTATGGGAATATAAAAACTTAATCTACAATACTTATTCTTGAATAGAAAATAGGGTTACGTATTCCTATTCTTGTTTGGTTCACCCATAATTTGATGTAGAATTCACGTACTCAACAATTTATGTTTTCTAAAATTAAAAAAATTGGAATAGGAATACGTATTCCAATTCCACCTATTTAGGTGGAATAACAAATGCTCATTTATGGGCCAAAATTGGAATACATATTCCAATTTTATTCCTATTCCAATTCCGATTTGGTGCATCCAAACAAAGAATTCAAAATTTTAAGAATATACATATGCATATTCCACTTGTATTCCCATTTCCAAATAGGCCCTTGGAGAAGCTATTAGGGGTTTTGTTGTGGGATTAAGTTTGGCGCTTGCTAGTGGTCTATTGGCCAACCTTGTGTTTTTTTGGGAAACATGTTGGAAGTGGACTCTTGTTGTTTGACTATGATATTCTCTGTTTAGTCAAAGACCTAATTTGTTGGTATCCTTTGATGATGATTAAGGGATCTCACAATGTGCCAAAGTTGTAGTGGCCTTCTTGACAGGGAGAGATTTTGAATGTGTAAACATTAGGGTTTCTTTCTTGGTCTATCGTTTGAGAGATATGTTTTCTTTCCTACTTCAAGATTCTTTGTAGTGTGTGGATAAATCCCTATTGGTCTCTCTGAGATTTTTAGTGGAAGGCCGTTTTTGGGCATATGTTTTTATGCCCCTTTGGCCTTTGATATATTTTGTGCTATTTAGTGCCTATGTATTGTGAAGTTACTATGTTTTGTGAAGTGGAAGGGTTACCTTTTTCCCTTCAATTATTTTGGGGAAGGGATAAATCTTTCATATGACTTGTTGGGTCTTGCTTAGTGATGACTCCCAATGTTAATAATGGAGACTTCTTTGAACTAGGTGTTAAGTTTTGATCTTTTTGCCTTTTCTTTTGTACATTTATGTTGGTATGGATAGTGGTCTTGTTTTTCTCGGTAGTCAGCTAACTATTGATAATTTTTAAGATCATGACCTTGGCTTTGGTTGTTTTTGGTTATGGTTTAGTGCAAAATTTTGGGGTTCTTAACACCGTTGTTTTAGGTTGTGTTCGGATGGCTTTCATGAGGATTTTCCACATGCCTTTTTCTTCTTTCTCTTCCATGGTTCTTATAGAGGTGGAAGTTTTCCCTATGGAGGTGGAGACATACTTTGTGAAAGAGGATGCTCATAACTTCATGTGCTCTTCTTACTATAGTTACTAGAAAGGTTGGAACAATGATTGGCTCTCTCTTCTGTCAATCCCTTCACTTCAAATTCCTATAGAGGTTAGCTTCTTATCTATTGAGGTGGATAATAATTTCATTAAGATGGAATGGATTTACTATGACATAGGGAACTGGAAAACTTAAGCAGAGTAAGCTCAATTTAGGCCTACAAACATCCTCTGCTTGGAGATACACACAGAAGCAACATACAAACCAATGTACATAGAACAAGATTCTAGGCTTTTACTTGGATGTTATTTGTAAGAAACACATTGAACATAAGGCTTGACAACTAGACGCTATACTAGAGTAATTATTAGAAGAAATTGAACAATATACCCGATTGTGAGGCCTTCCGGGTTAAGGCCATATACAATGAAATTATGAAATAAGAATCCAAACTCGCATTCCTATCTTCTTCTTTGATATCCTCCTACTACTAATGATGAATTACCTCTAACCAAGCTTCTTATATAGCTAGCTAAGCCACAAGTCAGCTAGTCAAGCATTTAACTATATTATAGGTCTAACCTTGGAAAGGTAAACCAAACCAAAGAAAACAAAAATATAAAGCGATGCACACTCGAAGGCAGATCCACACACATTCAAAGAGTCTGCTCCTACCTCATAACACACTAACATGACTTGGAAAACCACACCAAAAGAAACAACACACTTTGCAGGAAGAGAAACACATGAAACAAAGACCACAAAAAATGATAAAACTCAAGATATACAAAAGACTAGGGCTTGTGCACTTAGGATGAAGATAAGAAAATAAGTCCTCGACAAGATATTAACTTTGCATGCAATGATACAAAAAGCAACAACAACAACTTCATGAACAATAGGTGGGTATAGAAAACAAGATATGTTTTTGGTTAATGCAAGATTGTTCCAAGACCCAAGATGCTCCTACATCATACTATAGGGATGATACTAGTTTTTATTGGAAGATCTTGGGTATCTTTTTGCTAAGGAATGCCAAGGTTTAGGAGACTTTCAAAATCCCCTTTCTTGTATGTCCTAGTTGTGTGATATCGATGGCCTCTTTCCACCCTAATTGATGGGTTGTTGGTTGTGTGCTTTTGATAGACCTTTGGGCATATGTATTGTAAGCGACTAATTACAACCCTCATTCTCTATGCAACCTCTTTTGGAAGTTTAGTATATTTGTTAATTGTAAAATGTTGATCTATCATTTTGCACGATGCTTAACGACATGAATCCTTTCAAACTCCTCTCTTGAAAAGCTAATCTAGGATCAACTCCAAGGTTCTGAGTAATCTTGCGACCTATTCGAATCCGCTCAATTGAAGATAAATGTGTATGTTCACGAGGAGACCTTTGCTGGTTCAAACGATTTCAGATAAAATGTTCGATTTGCTATTTGAAAAGTAACCACAAAAGAGATATTTTTGGCATTTTCTATTTTATGATGAATGCATTTTATTGATGCAATTATATGAATTCCTATTTTAAACAAGTGTTAGGAAAGAAAATAACAAAAATAAGATGATGAGAGATTAAAGAAAATACCTTAAAAGGGAAAATCCTAATGAACATAAACCATGGTAACAACACATCTGCAAGTTAAATTGTCAAAAATATTGGGCAGGAAACCAATGAAAATAGGAGCAACACTTCCTCAATTATACTGATGCAATCCTCGATGGGAACTCAATAATAACCAAAAGATGTTTCACTTCTCATCAAATCATAAGGCCATAGAAAGTGTTCTCATGCGAGACAAGAAGCTATGCAGGAACAATAAGTGATATTTTCTCCAACTCGGTAAGTCAGCAAAATTTGTTAACATGAGACAAACACTAGAACTAAAAGGTTGTACAATCATAACAACACAATAAAACAATTGGCTCCATTATTACTCATGAACATACATTTACAAAAATAACACACTACAACAAAAATAACTACACTCAGAATAAGAGCACCAATAACATATATTATTGCATCAAAATAACGGCCTAGAGTACATATTACATCCATGTATTTATAAGAAATCATCTCCTCCAATTGTGTCAGGAAAGAGAGTTCTTAAAATGCAACTCATGCTAAAAACTAATAAAATAAATCTAATAATGTATCAATTGACTCTCTAAATGGTTCGAAGTAGGTCTCCACCCTTGTTTATATCAATTAATGTGTGCATGAGCCTTTACATGAATTAAAACCATAAAAGAAGAAGTAGATAAGAAGAAAGAAGTTGTAAGATAATTTGGGAGTCTTTGGAAGCTCTAAAAATAGAAGCTCGGCCTTCTCTAAGCATTTTTGGGAATTGAACTACTATCACAATGTGTTTTTGGTGCATGGAATGCTCTAAATTAGGAAAATGATAGTTAATTGTTAGTGCACTACTTCTTTTTCAAAACTATTGACACACCTCTGTGAATAGCGCGCATGCGCACCTGCATGACAGGTTCCAAAAATCTAAATTTTTCCAAAGTGTCAAAACTCAATTTCCAGCATTTGGGTTTTATTCCCCTTTATACCAAAACAATGTCTGGATGTTTGCTCTTAAAATTTTCTTTTATCTCTGTCACTTGGGTAGCTTCTGGAAAATCCAAAGCTCCATATTTATCCTTTACTAATTTGCAATAGTTGCTGACTTCTATTCGAATTTTCGCAAAATCCTCGAGTTTAGTGTCTAGCTACAACAATACCTCTTTAGTCTTGAATGCTTGCCTAATATCTTCATCTGATGAAGCATCTTCAAAGGTTCCTCAAAATTGTTGGACTATTGATTGCATCGTATTGAAGTTAGTCTTTGACTCATCTTAAAAAATCTCAAGGCAACCAACATTGTAATGGTTTTTTGCTTCCAAAATTTTCTCTTGAGTTTGGTCTCTTATTTTTTGAATATATGCATGTAGACTCTCCATGACTTTATTGCTGGTGGATATATTCTCTATCCAGTCGTCCAACTTATCAAGCTCCTCAATGGTGAATACTTCCATAAGCGTATGATACCTTTGGCCTTTTATTGATTTGAGCGCATGTAGGTCTTTAGCCTAGGTATGTACCTCATCCATTTATCCAAAATCCTTGTTCACTATGGATACCAACTTATCCACTCTCGATTGAATATGGTGCAACATGTTCAAGTTCCCCTGTATTATTTGTACACCTTTCTCCTCAAAATTGTCACACCATTGCTGACATGCCTCCAAAAATGGGTCTAATTGTACATTCCCCCTTTTTCCCTCTCTAATGTCCTAGAAAGAGTGAACTCTGGATTATCCAGGTCTATAAAGCCCACAAATCCATGCAAATATCCTCTTAAAAGCTTGTTTTGTTTTTGCAATGCAATCAACACAGACTCATCTTGGTCCATATGTCTAAACACCTCTTTCATCCCCGTAGTAATAATCACTTTAACAGTGTCTACCGTGGGTCTACCCATCATGACCTCCTTTATTTATAATCCTTAGGAGTGATTTGTTTAGTGTCAACATGTAGAGGGAGAATAACTATGTGTGCAAGCAAGTCTTGATCACGATTCTTCATTATGAAGGCCAGTGTCCGTGCATCACCAGTAGGTGGCTCATGCTTCTTGATCGCTTTGACTAACTCTCTCATTCCTTCCTCAATAGCTAAATCCAAATTCTTCTTTTGTCAAAAAATAACCTTCCTCTTCAGTCATGTTGGTGTAGTGCCCATTAGAGACATGTACTTAACTCAAGAGGTGGTTTCCACTACAGGCCCCTTTCCCTTATCATTCCTCTCTAAAGGATTTTCCCATTGAGAAAGATCACCAATTGGAGTCTCTATATTTTCTTGGGCTAAAGTCATAGCCTCTGTATCGTGAGGAGTTTGTTGAGGTTCTTCAGGTATTTTGCCTTTCTTCAATACTTCATTGGCTTGCAGTTATTGGGGCTCAACTTCCTCTTTTGCTTGTTCTTGTATTTTTGTAGCCCAAGGAAGTGGTGTCACTGATATTTTATCCAAGAATGTTAAGTCCTGAGATGGTGGTGGTGGAATGCCTAGAGGTCCTTGAGGTAGAGGTGACATTTGACTCTAGTCCTCTCCTAAGGATCCACTCCTGGGGGTATCTCTTATCTTTTCTCCCACCATCTTAGTACTTGTTGGTCTAATTTTTTGCATAATAACTTTTCTTAAAATCATGGTATAAAAAATCAGATGTGAGTCCTTTTATTTGATCCTAAGGTTTCAGGTTTTGGTCTTGTATTTTTGATTCCTTTTAAAATCTGTGTGAAACCCCAGGTCTTGCCCTTTTAAATTTATCTTGGTGTGAAATCTTTTAAAAGGACCAAATATTCTTTTCCGACCTACTCTAAAGTCATTGTTGAGTCCTTTTTGAAAAGTCTTGTCCCACCGTTGGATCTTGTTTGGATCCATGGATGTTACATGTTCATTATAAAAAGTTGCGAGACTGTTTACTATAGCTATATTTCGACCGTTAGAAAACTCTGTTATGGTATTGAAAAATGAGGTCCGACACTGGAGAAGTGTATCAATTTGAAAATGTTATAGTCACATGCTCTGTCCCAAGGTTGTCAGTATCATAAAGGACGTACGTGGAGCAATTTGCAAGTGGTGTCATCAGGACCCAATTTTTTTGGTGAGTCACTATGTCACGACCGAAAAATCTATGCACCCTACCGGTAGCGACATAGTGAGTGCTCAAAATTTGAAGAAAGTGACAACTTTTTAAAGTTGATGGTGATTGCAGAATTCCCATGTAGTATCATAAATGTGCACGATTACTGTTTCTGATAGCAGTATTGATTGGTGAAAATTTAGTTAATGTGTTATATTTTTTTCGTCACCAGAAGTTCACTATGTTGTGACCGAGAAATCATTGCGCTTCACCAATAGCGACATAGCGAGTGCTTGGATAACACAAAAGACAACGCTCTTTTGAAAGGAGTAGTAATGAGGATCCCAAGAAAGATATTTTGCAAAATGTGCCTTTATTTTTGTGACAATTGTGTCATTTATGGTTTGTCTGCGTATTTTTTCATGGCGCCAAATTTTGATGGGTCACCAGAAGTCGCTATGTTGCTACTGGAAAGTTAATGACTTTCGCCGGTAGTGAGGTAGCAACTAGTTGGAATGTTATGATGTAACAACAGTTTCAAAAAGGTGGGCCCCTAATGAGTTTCTCATCAGAAATGAGTTGTGCAGATCAAATGACATAGTGGCATCCTACTAAGCATTTATATGCCATAAACTCTTAATTTGCTGGAGATCGCTCTATCACTACCAAAAAGTTAATGACTTTTTTCGGTAGTGATGTAGTGACCCACCTAAAAAATACAAACACGACGAAGTCAAGAAGGTGTGATGTCACTAGGGATTAAAATAATATATATGTGCCAGCATGTTAAGCCAACTCAACGTCACCAAGAAATGTGGACCCACTTCCAAGTTAGAAGCCAGGTAAAGAATTGTGATCGTTCGATTGAGTTGAGATCAATGATAATTGCTAACTCGCTATGGTGAGTTGCTCAAAGATTATGTATAGTGATATAGCGAGTAAGGCAAGTACACAAAGGACCCACCATTATAATAATAAGAATGTAGTAAAATGCTTGCCATCAAATTAATATCAGATCAAGGGTTATCACTTCCTCACTATGGCAATGTGTTCACTTTCTATGTAGGGCGAGGTAGTGATTTAGTGACACGTGTCCTCAAAGAAAAGTGGGTCTAGTTTAAAGCACCAATAGTGAAGGAAAGGTATAAGTGGAAGTATTTCATTAGTTTGACTGCCAACATGTTGAGAAGAAAAATGAGTCAACCTTGTTTTCAACCCTGGATCAGAGGATTTTTCAAAGATCAACAATGCAAATTTAAAAAGAAAGGTGATGCCACTCTATTTTTCTATTCTATGCATTTATGAGGAATGAAAGCTTTGCGTGTGAGAAAAATAGAGTATAATAAAAAAGATTTCATCAGTCCCAGTCTCACGCCAACAAAGATTTCATGTTTTCAGAGCACAAGAGCCTACTGAGAATATTGTGTTAAGCCTAGCAAAAATGTGAAGCAATATCCCATCTGTTCGTGAGCTATTGTAGAGGTTCAAAGAAGAACAGGTTTGATAAATCAAGTATCTATATTATAACCTTTGTAGCATTCCAGTTCCTATGAATTACAGTCAAAATGCCTCCTAAGAAAACATTTTCTAGGCAAGTAAATTATATGGATAGAAATGTTCATGATGATTTGCTAGAATGACTCCTAGAGTCCACCATCGAAATTGCACAAGTTAAGAAGTTAATTTCCTTAAATCCTAGGCTTAAGATTGCTGATGGCATGTATGACAAAGGGAACTAGGTTAGGGATGCAAAAACTTCGTAAACTGGTCTTATTTGGTTCAAAAAATGGTTTTCAGAGAGAAATTTGTTTGCCCCACATGCTAACGTCTGGAATTTTGATTTGGGAAAACTAGTAGTTCCAAGTGATTTCATGGATTATGATTTGCTTGAAGCCATTGCAAAGAATTATGACCAAGCTATTAGGGTGGTGAGAAGAACTGATGGTATGCCTCTGATCTCAATTAGTCCTGAGGAAATTAGAGAAATTTTTCGCCCAGAGCCATTGAAAGATTATCATGTTCCAATTAATCTGCCAGAACTAGAAAATGAATACAAGGAAAAGAAGGATGTGATTAGGGGAGGTGCATTGAGGGCACATATTGGCACAATAGGAACTTTTCCAATAATTACTGTAGCCTCTTGGGAACCTTTTAAAAAGAGTCTTTTCACTTCCTGGGCTATAGAGATATACAAGACCCTATGTCGTGTTTTTGGTGAAGACGAGCAGGATTTCATGCCCATTGGCCTTATGTATATGATGGTTCAAATTGATTCCTTTGGTGTAGATGTTATTTTTGATTTTGCTTCCTATTTGGCTAAAGAAATTCATACTGGTTTGGTTGGAATTGCAAAAGGGAAAGTAGAGAAAACTTTTGGCCATTATTCTCTATTGATGCATATGTTCTTATTTAAGGGAGTAACATATTTTGGTAAAGAGATGGAATTGAACATAGAGGAGGATGGGAAAGCACTGCCAGTCCAGTTGTGGAGTGCAGATATGACCTGGGATGCTGAAAATGCTAGTTTTGTTAGATTTGATAGGTATTTTGCCTCCAAGTTGAGGTGCCTCATATTGAGTGACAATCCCAGAATCCCAAAGCACTAATGAATCTCATTAGGCCTGTGGATAACCCCCATGATTTGAAAGTTTCACACAATTGGGGAGATGTTATTCCTTACTCTATTTCTACTATTTTCAGAGTTTATGGTTTTAAGGGGAGCCCTCATGTGTTGCCCTACCAAGTACCTTTAAAGGTAGGAATGGTTGAAGTTTTGTGGCAATTAGGAGGAGTGGAGGAGATGTTTCTGATGAAGAGGTCACTGGGGTCAATTTTTCATACTTGTACTGTGGCAAACCAATTTGTGATTACCAAAGGGTGTTGGCTCTTTTTGCATAAATTTTTGGATCAGTACAAAATGGCTGTTTCCCATCCCCATTTTTGTGATACTGAGGGGTTTTATAATCAGACCTTGAGACATAAGATTAAATTTGGATAGGTCAAATATGACTCATACTATCTAGAGGAAATTATAAGGAATGAGTTCTCATTGCAAGAACAGGAAACCAAAAAGGAAAAGTGGAGAGTCTATTCCCAAGTTTTAGAATTCATTCATTGTTTTGATAAAAAATATAGTCCTCTAGATAATGCTAATACAGAGGCTGGTAAAGTAAATAAACTCATGAATACCTTCCTTGAAATAATGGAAGCTCTAAATGAGAAGAAATAATTTTTTATTGATTCATGCCCAGATAAGGCCAGAGAGGTCATGAGGAGGCTGGCTTTCACTCCTAATGTAGGAGCTGGTCAAATAGTTGTTCAAAAGAGACCAAGTTATACTATAATTCAGAATAAAAAGACTCCTATTGATAAGGGCAAGCAGATAATGAGATACACTAGTGCAACCCAAGAGGAGAGACCTGATGAACCTTCTCCCAAGAGGCATAAGCTAATGAAGGAAAAGAGGCCTCAAGTTGAGGAATATTCACCCACTCAATCCCATTTGAGGATTGGAGAAGAATAGGTCACTGGTGAGAAAATTGAACAAATAGGATTACAAGGAGGTGTATTTATCACCCAGGTAGAGTTAGATGAGGGTAACCCTCGAGAACCTCCTCTGCCAAGTTTGGATTTAACAATAGCTAACTATAGAGATAGGGAATTGGATTGTGTTAGAATAGACAAGTCATCCATTTTTGGCTGATGATAGCTTTGTAAAAGCTAGGGCTTTCCATCAATTTGCATGGAGGGAAAATATGAATAATTTTGAAGAAATATGCAAAAAGTTAAAAACAAAGTATCCAGAAATGGATGAAGCCTCCATCCAGAACCAAATAAAAGAAGAAATGATAAAAGAATTTTAGAATATAAGCCCTGAGGAGGGAAGCCAAACGGTGAGGGCATCAAACATTTTATTGTTACCAAATTGGGACGTTGTTGATGCTTTAGTTTTCAATTTTGTTTCAAATAAATTGAATTTGCAAGATCAAATTAAAAAACACTTCCAAGGCACTACATTTAGTGAAGATCAGGTTGCATTGGTCAGTTGGTCATTAAGAAGAGGATCTAGAGCCACATCATCAGAACTAGATGAGTTTGGATTGATGGGAAGCATAATTTTAAGGAGAGTTGCTGACACATCACATGTGTAGGTAGCACATTGTAATGTGGATTCATTCCAATTTGTTTTGGCTACTGCTAAGAAGGAAGAACAAGCCATGTTTGAACTACAAAGTAAATATGAAACAATTCTTGATGCCTACAATAAGGAGGTAACAAAGAGAATTGAGCTTGAGAATAGGCTAATGGGGAGGTTCACAAGGCCGAGAATAACATACCCTCATCCTCCAGTGTAACCTTTCAAATCCACCCCCCTTGTAGAAATACCAGACACACCCCAAAGGCCCGTATATTATACAGGTAAAGATTTTGAAGAAGAAAAAAGCAAGCTGTGGGCCTTACATGTGGAGCTAAATATACAATATGAAGATAAATTAAGAAAATCTCTCATCTACCTTGCAGATAAAATTGAGTGGCTGTTGTTTTATGATTAGCTAGCAAGGGTAGTAAACATTTGGGAAGAATTGAAAGTGAAAGATGAGGCTTTAAATCCTATTATGAATAAGCGAGGGAAGAAAAGGAGAAGAAAAGAGGTGACATTTTTGTGCTATTCAGTCATAAGGTCATCCCATGACCAAATTGAAAGGATGTATGACATTGTCACTAATCTACCAGATTTTGATAACAAGAGAGTTTATTTGCAAAGAATAATAGTGGGCTACTTGAGTAAGTACAAGAGCCATTTTTTTTTCTTTTCTGCATGCTATAGACAGAAAGAATAAATTGAAAAGCAAAGAGGAGTGGACCAAACAATTTGATGATTTGTTCTGTTTAAGGATGAACAAAATCATAAATGAAAAAAGACATGCTTGGTGGCCCACTTCAATTGAAAAGTTGGTAAAGGTTCAATTATTCTTTGATTCTTTGAAATAAGATTTTGTTACTATTGATAATGAGGCTGAGTATGTGCTCAAAAGATATAATGATATTTTGCAATTCAGCTGGCCAGATGATACAGTGTTTGTCACATGGATGGTGGATATTACTTCTGATGAGCAATTTGAGGAAGTTGGAATAGATGAAGATGAGATATAGGATGATGAGGTGCAGATTATTGACACATCAACACCAGATCTAAAAAATGAAGAAGGTAAAGGTCACCAGTTAGCTCCAGTTGTAGGTACAGACGCCCAGGATGTGGATGTGACAGATGAACAATTGAGGGTAAAAGGAATGTTGTCCGTCCAAGATGAAAATAGTGAAAATCCAAGGGTAAAAATTGATTTAGAAATACCACAGGATGACTTATCATTGGCTAGTTTAGTAGCTACATATTCCAAAGATCTAGAATAGTGGTGGAAAACTAAGGAGCTAATATTTTGTAACAATGTAACATAAGTGGGCCTACCAATGAATATTTTGATGCTCTTGGCATTCTATTACACATTGTTTTGTCTTTTTTTAGCTATATTTGTTTCTAGTTTGGAAGGACACTTGTCAATCACATTTACCCTTTGCTTGTTGCAATCCATGCCTATATAGATGAGTTTTGAAGGCAATGTGATGGTTTGAATTCTGATATATTTTTTGGAGTTGTCAAGAAATAGTATAGTCGGTCCTATTTTGTGCAGTAGTCTTGATTTCACTTTCAATTGTACTCTTTGATATATATATATAGAACTGACAGAATCAACTAAATATTCTAGGCTTTTCTTTGAATCTCTATTGGTTACTTTATTACTCATATTGAAAGGATAATACAAAGGGGTACTTACATTATCTTCTGTGTCACCATTTTCTGTCTCCATTTCATGAGTTTATTTGTTTTGAGGTCACTTGAATAAGGTTTAAGTGGTTGAATACAGTTTGGATGGATTGTGTATTGACTTTATTGTTGCTCTTAATTCAATGAATTATATAAACACTTCAATAGATCAGTAGAATTCATGAATTTATGAAAAGGATATTTTATAATAATGGAAATGGGTGATTACTATTGATGAATTCATTCACAAGTTGTTTGAATTAGATCTCTTGCTAGTAGTTGAAGTTTTTCCCAACGGATAAGGCACTGGTCACATAAATCAATGATGGTTGGAAGTATATCTTATTTCTACATGACAAATCAATTTTAATTTCAAAATCATTCAATTTCATTTTTTCAATATTATCATGCTTGGACAACACTTGTTTATGTTTTATCTCTGAGTCTTAGGTAGCTGCTATTCTCAGAAATAATTGTAAACCTAAGGAGAATTAAGACCAAATCTATTTAAGAGGGATATATATGAATAAGAGAATATCAACAAATGAATAAATTGCACATGTGACAGAGATAGAGGACAAGAATCAGAATGAAACTAAATTAAGTCTCATGCAGTAATATCTTGGTGAATTATCCCCTAGGTATACCCACCTTGGTTTAGCGGAACCTAAATAGTAGAAAACCATTTTTGGTTTTGTTGAAGTTGGGCCTAAGTGATCTGCACATATAATTGTTACTAGGAATTAACTAATCCTTAGGTTGTGTGAGTTATATCACTATGGTATTGGGCATTTTTTTGTCCAGTAGTTTCAAACCCCAATAATACCCACTGACATGAAGTCCAAATTGAAGAGGTTGAAAACATCTATTTTTTGACCCTCCATATCAACTATCCATTTTTGATACTCATCTTGTGATGTTGAAACCTAAATTGGTTCTTTTGGTGCAGATGGAGGTGTCACTATTGAGCTTCTTCTCCTTTCCTCTTCCATTGCCCTAGATGCATATGTCCTTTAGCTCAAGGGCACATATTCAATTTGATCCCCTTCTTCTTATTCTGCTTCAACTTCTGGGATTATTTTAGGGACTTGAGGAGACATAGTAGTTTTCTTCTTTAACTTTCTCTTCCTTGTTCCTGCCACCTGTGATTCAATTCTTTCTATTTTGGGAGCCAAGGGATAGGCTTCTTCCTCTCGTGTAGCTACTAGAGACACCCTTTTCTCTTCCTCCTTCTCTTCCTGTACTACTTCTAGTTGCGATGGCACTTGTGACTCTTGGCTGGGCTCAACTTAAGGCTATGCTTGTGTAGGCTGTACCTATTCTTGTTGAGGTACTTGATCCTAAGCCATCTACTTCTTTGCCTTTGTAGGAGCTCTCTTCCTTTTGACAACCTAGTTTGCTTCAAAATACTCAACCTTCTACTCATGTTGATGCACCATTTCCAGCCTCACGAGTGATTGAGCCAGGAAGGTTGGTACTCTAACTTTTGCACCTTTACCCTTCACAGGGCATATTGTGGCTTGAGGAATCAAATCAAGTCTAAAAGGTTTCTTGATCTGGTCCTTTTTTAATTGAACTATGTGCTTGGCTCTATGGTTGATGTCTACATTTTCATCTCATCCGATCTCTATATTCATTATAGGCCTATCATAAATCTTGTCCCTATTGTATAGAGGATTCAAGATGTCTTCTATATCTTTCTTGACAACCTTTAACATGATCTTCATTTTGAGTGCCTTCTTTGCCAAATATAGAGTCATCCTACAATAATCACTTATGTGGATATCATAGTCATCTATTGTGTTCATCCAACAATCTTCTAATGCATCCTCATGTACAAAATGCTTCACTTCCAAATGTTTCACCATTTGTATGTTGTCAAAGTAGGGGTGGGGGGAGTTGTACTCTTCCAATGGATATTGTTCCCACTCAAAATCAAAAGTGGAAATATCTTGCTTTTGTTTGACTTCGAAAGAACCAATTCTAATGAGCCATACCCATGTCTTCTTATGTTGTTTCCTCACTTTGTTGTATGTAGAAGTGAGTTGGTGTGCAATTTCCAAAAGGATGAGCCAATTCGATGGATATCTTGGGAGCTTCTTCAAATTTTCAAGAGTTCTGACCATCCTAATATATGTGAATGTCTTGAACTGGATATGTATGTGCCAATCTCTATGTTCCTAGCTACTGTTTCTACTAACATCCTTTTAGCATAATCGCCCTCAATGAACCTAATGATTGTGAATATGAACTCATCATTTACTACCCTGTATTCCACACTTTGCAGTGGGAGCTTCTTTTTCACCAGTAGTGGATATACCGCATAGGGCCCAGCATTAGGATCTTCCATGCTTCCCTTCTTATAGAGTCCAGGGTAGTCAATATTTCTAGCTGCCAATAAGTACACCAAATATGATGTCATTTAGAGCCTTGGATCGACTTTGACCACTACTAGTTGCTCATCTAAGTTATCACTTAGAGTAGTGGCCTAGTCAATTGACATTCTTGCTGTCCTAATTGTTTCTATGAAATGGATCATCCAAGTTTGAAGATGTCTTGTCGTAGGAAGTCCCATTGCTATGCTCAGAAGCACAATTGCATATCCTATATCATCTTTCATGTATCCTTGAATCATGTCCACTTTACCGACTTTGCAGCCCATGGGTGCCCTATCAATTAAGTAGGAGGATTGCACTATTTACTTGGCTTCTTTCTTGTTTTATTTGTACCATCTCTCAACTTGTTCATAAGAAATTTGCAAATACCAATATGCCCTTGGGAGATGAAATACTTCTCAATGTTCCAGGGTTGGAGGTCGAAGACTGTTTCTCATGTGACACTCTTAACAACCTTTTCTTTGGATACATAGTGTTTTGCCAAGGTCATTATCAATTTTGAACACTTGACTAAAGTCAGGTGTGAGGCTGTGTTTACAAGGCTTGAACACATAAGTGTAGATACCATTGCAAACCATTCTTTACACTTATTTCAGATCATGAGGAAGGCTTTCCATTCTATATGTCCAAGCTCTGTGTCTATGATCTTAGCATACTCATCATCAAATCAAGATTTTCTAAGTGCTCCTCAGTATTTGAATGCAACTAGTTTTGGAGCTATCTTTTTTGCCATTGAAGAGGATGATGACGCCATCTTATCTGCACAAGAAAGGAAACATTGGATCAGAAAGCTAAGGTTTGATCTAAAACAAAGTCTAATTGACCCTAAACAAATGAAAACCTAGTAAAAATCAACCTAAAATAGTCAAGACTCAGTCAATCCCCCCCAAAAGCCTTGTTATGTTGCTTAGTGCACCTAGCACACCCTTACAGGTGCACTAGTATGCTAAAATGGCCCCTAATTGGCCATCTGTGTAAAGTTGCATGCGTGCACACCTTGGTAAAGTGCACACATGCACATGTGTGTAGCTATACACGTGCATAGTGCAAGTGCAAATGTGGGGGAAAAAGACTTAGTTTTTTATGTTTTTAACTTAGTTTTGAAAGAACAAGGGTGCACACATGCACACCTTTATATTAACTTAGGTTATTTTTTTTCCTTAGGTTCAATGGATAAGAAGGTGCACACATGAAACCTTGAGGAGGTGCACATGTGCACACCTTCATGGTAACATAGTTATCTAGGTCTTTTAGTCAGGTTTTGTGTATGCGTTAGTGAAAAGGTGCACACATGGTCACCTTGAGGAGGTGTGCATGTGTGCACCTTCTTAGTAGTGTTGACCTTAGGTTTGTGTGAGTGTTTATTGTAGGTGGTAGTGGAGGAACACATGTCAAGGGATGCAAGGGTGTAGATGTCTAGAGAGCATCATGAACAATAAAGTGAAAGAGGGGGGTCCAAGATCTTATATAAGACCACAGGCCTTAGTGCACACCTCTATGGGTGCACACCCTTCAGAGGGGTGCACATGTGCAAGGGCACATGCACACATCTCTAGAATGAGATGAGTGTGCATTGGCACATTGAGTGCACCTGCACACCTTGAGGAGGTGCACTAGTCAACACTTTAATCACTTCAAACACAAGAAACTCCAATTCTCTGGAGATCAAACACTCTGGACTTCCCCAGTTAGAGACTGAGGCTTGACCTTGACTCCTAGGAGAGTCCAAAAATGACCCAAGCTTCAGACTAGGGATCTGGAAGACAATTTTTTTTTACTATGGGGTCCCCATTTCTAGGAGAAATGGGCGTGCATTATAAGACCACAAAAAATAATAACCCCAACAAAAGGGAAGAAATGACAAAAACATTTCTTCATTAACAAGCACTCTTCTAACATGTGTCAAATAACAATTGAATTTCGAACACTTCAAGCAACTTTCAAGTTCCTTGATAGTCAAAACTTTAGAATCTCGAATCTTTGAGCTTAATGTGTACACAATGTATTCATTTTCTTTGACGTCTCAAAATGTAGTCTATCATGAGCTTCTAGCAACTTGGAGACAATATTTCACCCCGCTAGTCTATTCATCAAAAATCCTCATAAAACCTATGTATCAATCACTATCTAACTAGATGAGAGAATATGTTTTGAGGGCTCTTAATGGGTTATCAATTTTGTAGTGCAAATTTGTAGTAATCTCTTTTGATTCTACTTCATGAAGCTCACACATTTCCATTTGATTCTTCCATGAAGAAATTTGTATAGATAATGGATAACCATTTTGGTGCACATATCCCTATTGTCTAATTACCTTTTTGGACCCATTGGAATCTTTATTTCTTAATACACCTAATGCAGGAGCATCCTAGGCTTTCTTGCAATGCTTCATATTAGAGCCAAGTGTCAGTGGTTTCCAATTTTTTGTTGCTACCAAACTAGTTAGTGTATGCTAAGTTACTATAGCTATAGTGCATGTTGAGTTACTGTAGCTCTAATGGATCTTGAGTTATTGTAGCTCTAGTGAATGCTGAGTTACTATAGCTCTAGTTGATGTCGAGTTACTGTAGCTCTAAGGATGCTAAGTTACTATAGCTCCTAGTGGATGTCGAGCTACTATAGCTCTAAGGGATGCCAAGTTACTATAGCTCCTAGTGGATGCTGAGTTACTGTAGCGATCTTGTGTTGACTGATTGTTCCTTCATTTGTCGAGTGAACTTGTTGGTGCTAAGTTTTCTAGTGGATGCCGAGTGTTCATGTATGTGCCAAGTACCAGTATTGGTCTTGGTTTTGTTCGTGCCGAGTTGTTTGTGAGATAACTTTTAGCATTTAATTTATGTATGGGTATTTAATTTAGTATTGTAGCTGACTTGTGGCTCAACCTATATTTAATGTAAGGGATTTAATTTAGTTTGTAACAAGCTGGGCCAACTTGTGGCTTAGTTGAGTATAAGTAAGGGTTTTTGTGGAGTTTTTAGGTAGTAATTATTCATTCCAACTTGGGGAAGGGGATGGAGTATAGATGCAAATTTTGAAGAGCTAGGGCTGCGGCTTGAGAACCAAAGGATTGCTTGGACTTGAGGGTACAAGTGTGAATTCTTCTTGGTGTTCTTATCCAGTTGTGGATTTAGACTAGCTGGAATCGAGTTTGTAAGTGGATCTTGTAGAACTGATTTTGTAATTGCTATTGTATTTGGCCCTAACCTAGAAGGCCTTATGATTGGGCATATTGCATGTAATAATTTATATCTATGAATAAATTATTGTGACTTGGCTTCAAATCTTGCATTATTGTTTATCTTTCATTGTGTGGTTATTTGCTGGGGGCTAGGACATCTCCTTTGGGGATTCTTCTATCTTGTATTGCATCATAACCACACTTAGACTGTGTGGCCAAGGCATTGGTGTCATTGCTCAAATGCTTTCTTTAGTTTGATAACCCTTGCATTCCTTTTTTATGAACATTTGGGAAACTCTCATGCTAAACAATGATCTTACTAGTTCTTTGAAAATACCTTTAGTCTAAACTGACAAGTTTGGACTACCCCTCACTACCGTCAACCTAGATTTGAAAATTACCAAGATAGCCAATCCTTAAATTTGTAAAGTGTTGAGAGTTATCAATTTACAATTCTGATCTCAAGACTGAGAGTCCTTTACAACTACAAGTAACATCCATTTTTCATTGGTATAAGAAACGAAATCATTCGATTGCTTTGACAAAGAAATGCCTCTTCCCACAAGTTGAGACCAAAAAGGAGTGATCTATTGGATGCATCAAGAAAGAGTCTTGATTGCACCTAACCCCTAGACTGATAAGAAAAAATAGACACAACTTTTAAAGAAAACACACAACTAAAAGTAAACAAACTTGCATAAAATAAACACACTTGTAGAATATTAATTTTTAATTTTGTTTTGAAATGTTTTCTACTTTTTAGGCCTCAAAGCAATGTTTCAAGAATTGGCCATTGACTGGACATGAGATTAATTCCCCTTGTAGAGAACTCAACTTGAAAGTATTTTCTCCAATTTTTTCGTAATTTGATAAGGGCCAATCCACAAGTGTTGAAACTTAGTGTGATTGCTTGAATTTTCTTTTGCCTTGTCCCAAAGGAGAACAAGGTCAGATATTTTGAAAGATTTAATTGTGGCCTGCTTGTCAAACCATCGTTTGATGACAACTTGATGTTTTTCCATGTCCTCTAAAGCAAATATCCTTTTATCATCTAATTCCAAGAGATTCATTAATTTGATATGAATTCTATCAGTGTCCTCAACATATCCCTTCATAAATTTCAAAATTACAATCCTAAGATTGAGTGAGAACATTGGTTCTTGTCCATAGATGAGTAAATATGGAGGTGTACCCAAAGCATTTCTTATCCTGACTCTGTCTGTCCATAATGCATATCTTACTTGAGTATGCCAATCTTTTGGGCTTTCCTGTAGCAATTTCTTTATTATTGTAATCAAGTTCTTATTGGTGGACTTAGCCACACCATTCCCTTGGGGATAGTAATTAGAGGAGAACTTGATTATGACCTGATTATCTAATGCCCATTAAGTAAGGAAGATTGATGAAAAAGATGACCCACTATTGCATACAAGGAAAAATGACATACCAAACCTTATGATACTATTTTCTTCCAAGGAATCTATAACCACTTTTGCTATGCAATTTTGAAAAGTTTTAGCTTCTATCTAGTGCATGCAATAGTCTTTAGTTGTGAGGATGAACACATGTCTTGTAGATGATGGTGGGTATACAAGACCAATAAAGTCCAATCCCCACTTATAAAAAGGGCGTACCTCAAAAACTGGTTGTAGTGGCATAGCTGGATGTCTTTCTCTATTGGCACTTGTCTGACAAATGTGGCAAGAACCTACATGTTGAAATTTATCCCTAAAGATGGTAGGCCAAAAGTAGCCTGATCACAAAATCATGTGAGTTGTAGCTTCTACCTATCTGTGTCCTATTCTATACCTATGATGAAACTGTTCCAAATATTCTTTCACTTCTTCACATCCCAAACATTTCAATTAAATTCCCTTGTAATTTCTTTTGTAAAATTTTCTATCTTGAAGCATATAGGATTCACATTTCATCTTGATTCCTCTAACTAGGGAGCTATTCATTGAGTAAGGGTATTGATTCTATAAAAGGTAATAAACAATATCTTGATATCACACATCTATAATTATCCCTCAATTAATATCCACTTGAGATACTATGATCTTTTTTTGATTCTTGATGTTGATTTTGTCATCAAATTTGATTCCATTGTTAGCACCAATCTCATTATCAATGACCATCTTAGTTAGTCCTTATCCTCTTACTAGCTTCATTGGTTGAATCTCTAGATTGAACTCTTGTAATATAGCCATCCATTTTTCTCTTCTTTTCCTAATTCATTTCACATTAGCAGTACTTTGACTGCAAGGTTAGGCACAATGCATATACCTTACTCCTAAGTTTGTAATGGAAAAATTTCTTAACTACCTTTATCAGGGAAAAATATTGTTTGTCAAGATTGGAGTAGTTCAATTCAGCATTCTTCAATGGACAACTCATGAATACAATAGGTCTCTCATGCTCTTTGTCTTTCTTTTGAGTGATAATCCCCATGCATAAATGTTTTGACGTAAATGAATAGACTTTGAATGGTAAACCATAATCTGGACTTACAAGAACTAGTCTTCAAAATATTTCTTTATTTAGGAACCCATTTAATCTTTGCTCCTTTTTTGAGCAAGTCATTTAGATAATGTACTATCTCAACAAATCCACTAATGAACTTATGTATAAAATTATTTTTTTCGAAGAAAGATTTCAACTTTTTACAACTATGTGGAGGTGATAGATTAAGAATCGCTTGTATCCTTTCAGGATCAATGGATATCCCAACTTTAGAAATAATATGATTGAGAAGATTTCCTTTTGTGACCTCAAATGGACACTTTTTGGGGTTCAATAATATGTCATACCTTCGACATCAATTGAATACTTATTTCAATTCTACAATATGAGTACTCCTATCTTTGGAAAAGACAACAATGTCATCCATGTAGATAACTATACATTTTTTTATCAACCCTTTGAACGTTTCATCCATCACTCTTTAGAATGTGGCTCTCACATTGATCAATCCAAAAGGTATCCTTTAGTATGCAAAGGTTTTCCATTTTTTTGTAGATGTAGTCTTCAATTTGTCTTCTTCATCTACCATTACTTGGTTGTATTTAGAATATCTATCTAGAAAAGACATCATTTTAGACCTATTCACAATTTGCAATACTTCATCAAGTGAGGGAAAAGGGTAATTATCCTTCTAGAAAGAAAAGTTCAAATTGTGAAAATCCACACAAAGGAGAATTTATCCAACCTTTTTCTTTATTCGAACTAAGTTAGCAACCCATGCAGAATGCCAGATTGGGAATATAATTTTTTCATCAAGTAACTTTTGGACTTCTTTCATTATCAAAGGCTCAATTATGGGATTCATTGGTCTCTATCTTTGACAAAGGGTTTTGGCATCAGGCTTCAACGGAATATCATGAGTGATGATTTTAGGATTGTACATCTTGAGTTCTTCATAACTCCATGCTATGACATCTTTGCATTTTGTAAGCAATTAAAGAATACATACTCATTCTTGAGGGTTACATGCCTTTCCAATTCTTACTAACTTAGGATCTTCTTCCATACTCAAATTATATGGATCACATTATTAATCCCCTTTTCTTCAACATTTCTTTTACTATTTTCTAATTCATCTTGATTGAAGATATGTTCCAACTCTACCATCCCCTTAGGAATAGTATTGGTCTTCAAATTTATAATCCCATCTTCATCCTTTAGCTCATCGTCTTCAAGTTTGTCATCGGGAGTATCATCAATCTCTTGTCCTTTGAAAAGGCCATTACACATAATGAACTCGAGAATATGCTGGTCATCTTGGAAGACTTGGAAGTTTAAAATGTTATCTATAATAGACGAGCATCAACTAATTCAACTAAAAACCACTTTAGCTTTGTTCTTTCAATGAGTTGTAACACACTTTCTAAAATGGCAAGGGCATTGGATACCATGTTCTTCTTCCTTGGAATGGATCTTATGTTCAAGGCCTCAAAATCTTCCAAAAATTCCAAAACTCTTTTTCGGTACGCAAGTAGTCTTCTATCATTGCAAAAGTAGATTGATTTCACCTATCTAATGTTGAGATGAGGGTCTCCTTCAATTGCATGAGCTTTGATGGCTTTCTCTAATGCGAAGAGAAGTCTACGAATCAAGGCTTCATACTCTACAACATTTCTAGTACATCTAAATTACAAGTGGTATGCTGAATAGAAAGACCTACCTTTGGGATTAATTAATTCAATACCTACACTAGCTCCTTATTTTCATTTAGAGCCATCAAACCTAAGTGTCCAAATTGATTGTTCTTTGGGCTTTTTGGACTTGTGTTTATTTGTACGTAGCTTTTCCTTCACGTAAGTTTTAAAAGATTGTTTCTTTGGGATACATTGCAATCTTTCACATGGTGGAATTGGTGAATTGCCATAGTTTTTCTTTGATATAGGGTCCATTTTTTTCTCTTGTTGACTTTGAGTATCCCTAATTAATTTGGTGATTTTATCAATTTGGAGTTTTAGATGAACAACTACTAAGGTCCAACCTTGTCCTTTTACAAAACATCTTCTCCTTAGGACTTTAATCATCCTGGGTGGCGGATTAGATAAACCCCCCAAATTTGAAGAAGTGTCACTATATGACGAATTAGAATCTTCTTTTTATTCTTTATCAATCCTCACAAATTTAGATATGTGCATGGAACTTGGACTTTCCTTTTGTACCTCATTTGGAGTTTGACCATTTTTTGATTGCATTAGTTGAGTGAGTACCCTAGAAACTTCTTCCTGACAATGTGAACAATCAAATTCTAAATGACCAACTTTATGTAACCTACAAAATCCTTGAAGAAGAAAAATATTTGGGTCTGATTCCTTGCCTAAGCATTGTAAGTTTGCAACCATACTGTCTATGAACTGAGTCATGAGTGGAATTGAGTCATGAGTTGTTCTTTTGGGATAAGGGTCATAGATTCTTTATTCAGATTGTCGGGTCTCTTAGTTAAAGTGATGTCGGGTCTCTTAGTTAAAGTGATGTCAAGAGACATCATTTTGTAGGAGCCTAACTCAGCTTGGAAAAATGCTAACTCATTTGGTGCATTGTATTCTATGATCATTGTCTTTAGCTATGGCTCAACTTTGATCTTGATTTGATTATTCAGTCCCTTCCATTGTAGTCGTAGTTGAGTAAATTTAGTTGAGAACCATCCTCTTAAGAACTTTGTCTATTCTCTACTTAGTAGTAATCCATATGTTTCTATGATTTCCACCACATGTATGTCTATAATGTCTTGAATTTGGGGTCCTATAATTAACTATATTCTAACATCTTTCAATCCTTGATAACTTTCACTTCCATCTTGTCAAGTTGTATCACTATCTGATTTGAGAGTTAAGGAGTGACTCCCAACCTTTGAGCTATCAAAAGTGGCCTACCGTTACAAGTAGCTCCTAAAAATATATAAGACAATTGTGCAATTTTTTTCCAAAATCTTGAGACTAATAAAAAAAGAGGCACTTCAACCTTGTCTTTATACATGGTAGGCATTGCCTCATAAGTGTTGACTTGTGATGTTTTCCTTTGAGGTATTGTATTTGCACATGCATTTCCTTTGCATGATCAAGAGTCTTTAGCACTACTGCCTTTTGCTTAGGAAAATTTTATAGCATATCAAACATGGACATGTTAGCTTTGGTTCTCTTTACATCTTCCACTATACTATTCTTTTTAGTTGCCCATATAGGGTTCTTCATAATTGTAGGCACATTCCCTTGATTTTGATTTTGATTCCTAATGTAGAGTGCTCTAGTAGGTACTAGATTTTTTTTAGCTCATGGATCAAGAGGTGATGGATGCAAGGTAGGAAGAATCTCGTTAGCCATAGTTTCCCTTTGGCTATGTCAATTTTAAGTATTCTGATTTTCATTTTGAAAAGATAGCATCTCTTCTGATTGAGTGATGCATAACCCTCTATATTTACCTTCAAGGAATCCTAGTTCAACTAAAATCCTTAACAATAGCTGGAACACCCTCAAGGAACTAAGTACATCTCAAAGACTTCAATAGAGAACCCTTACATTTAGGCAAGTAAGTCAATATCCCCATCCACACAGTCTGATTTCTATATCCAAATAAATTACTCATAAATTTCAAATCTGAGATTTTATTTCAAAACCTTTTGGAGAAAATTTCTAAAATTACTATTTCTCAAACATATCCCAAGATGAGTCAAATACAATAAATGAATTAGAGGTTATGGTCTCTCTACCAACACCCATATTTTCTATCAAAAACTAGATGTAAACCAGGTAACCTTGCCTAGGGTATCAAATGACTTTTTCAAGAGAAGTCCAAATCATACCAAACTAATTTCCAATCAATAAAGTATGAGTCTATTTTTTTAAAATATAAGCCATCAATTTTTTCAATCCATAAATCATTCTACAATGATATATCTTTGACTGTAACTCCAACAAAGATCTGTAAAAAACCAGTCTTCACTCAAATACACATAACTTTTACAAATATGAATAAAAAAGACCCAAAAAAATTGGAAATGAAACCTAATTAATATATATTTTCAATTCATATAAATTTAGTTTGTCATTCATCAAAATCTTCCTGTACCAAACATTTCAATTTGACTATAGTCAGGCATCCTTAAATATGAAAATAACAACTTTCACCAAAACTTGCATAAATTTTTCAAAACTTACTGAAATTAATTCAAACCAAAAGCATGAGAAAGAGGGTTCATTAATATATCTATAAATTACTAATTTATAAAGTTTCTAGGCTGTACATGGCCATAAAATTCCTGGAAATAGAGACTAAATGCAAGAAACCAATCAAAATAACAAGTTTTGAATACTCAAATTTTCCAAATTAATATCCTCCTTCTCTCTCTACCTTTGAACAACCATTAAAATGTTTTTATAGTGGTTTTGGTAGTTCACAACTTCCCAACCACTTTTCAAACCGACTTATTACATTCTTTTAGCCCTTTACAACATTATGCATTTGTTTTCACAACCTTTTTGCACTTTATGCATTTTTCTATTACAATTTTTGTATAAGCCCAAACTAGATCACACCTATGACTCAAATGACTTTATATGGATACATATAGTTCCATTCACATATTAAATGACCATTTGGACATTATTGATCATATTAAGACCTCCTCAGACAACTTTGACACCTTATTACAAATGGCTTTTCTAGCCTTTACATCTTGACTCAAAGGACTCAAATGAATTCAAATATCTCACATTAGAAATATTAATGTCCTCATTTCTTGTATATTAGGTGCTTCTATACCATTGAGGATCTGAGTCTTGACTAAATGAAAAAGTGACTTCTTCATTGTCTGGTTGTTCCATTTTAGGATTTTGTGGAGAATCATAAGATTCTAAAATAATAGCGTTGTACTGCATAGAAGACTCACTATTATTGCCTTGTGAATTCTAGTTCACTTCTTGATTTCCATTGAAATATGAGCCACCATCATTAGGTACATTTTGATTACTGTCATATTGGTTGATGTCCACAAACTAAACATTGTTGTTAGGGATGCTTCCATTGTTTAGACGGGTATTCCATTGTTGATTCTATTTTTGGAAATTATTGTTGCAATATGGAGGATTATAATTGTTCCCTGCATTGTTATTTCTCATATTATTATTTTCGATGAAATTCCTATAGTATTTTTGACCATAGTTGTTATTGTAAGGTGCTACATTTTTTCTCTAAAAGTTATTGTTCTGCCCTTGTGAAAACCTCAAACGAGTTAATTCATTGGTAATTTGAGACATAGTCTTCTTTAGTTGACCAGTCTTAGATGTGACGTTATTTTCTGCTTCAACAGATTTTGCTACCTTCTACTCAAAGAAAGAAGCTTTTGGAGGTTCATATCTTAGGTAAGTTATTGTTGGAACTAGTACAACTAGTGCATGTTGTAGTGGGATATGAATCATTGGAATGAATTAACTAGGCATCACTACTGCTCTAATAGGATATGTTGGTATCATTTTAGTAGCTTGAACTGGAACCATCAATTCTCCTCCATTAGGATTGGCTTGCTTGGTAATTTTAACTGCTTCATCGAAAACCTTTTTTAATGCATTGATGTTTGCAACAGGTAGCCTTCATAGAAAGATAGCAGTGATATGGTAAATAACATTAAGATAAATCTAGATTGTAGCTTCAACTGGTATAGTATAGGGTGTTTCCAACTTGTGGTAAGTCATGTGAAAGTGATGATTAATATGTGAAATGGTCTCCGCTCGATCCCTTTTGATTTATATGAACTAATGATGTATCACAACTAGGTTGACAACTGTTTTAAATTGCTCGAGGAATAAATTTTCAAAGGTGACCCAATTCTAGATACATCTAGGTGGAAATTTCACATACTAATTAAAGGCAACTTCTCCCAATGAGTATGGGAATAAATAGATAACCAAATTCTCCTATTGAACTTGCTTTCAATTGCATATTTCTTTAAAGACTTTGATATGATCCTTAATTATTCGTGTTTCTCCATAGATGAACCTTGGGCATAATTTCTCAAGATTCTTGGGAAAGTCATTAAGTGTACCTTGTAAGTTAATTGATGAATCTATTATGTTTGCAAAAAAGGCCATTGGTGGAGATTGATTCAGTGGTGAAACTAGAGATGATGACATTTGGAATGGAAGTGGTAGAATTTTTGGTTTTCCTCTATCATTGCGAGTCTTACAAAAATGACTAAGTTCTAAGAATTTTGGTTCATTATCTAAAGATCTTAAAGCTTACTAAAATGAAGATGGTGGATCAAGATCTTTTAGTTTGTGTCAATTCTAGAAAAAGTGCACCTTTGCAAAAACACACTCTCTCAAAACTATGCACCTATGCACCTTCTGATAATTTCAAATGGAAAATTTTTTGAACTTCCAAAAAATGAAAAATTTCAAAACAATGAGTTGTTTTTCTTATCTGAATGGTTAGGGCCCTCCTTCTAGCACCACTTTTGTTGAGTTTTCATTTTGTATGATGCTTGAAGATAGGAATCCTTTCAAACTCCTCTCTTGAAAAGCTGATCTAAGATCAACTCCAAGGTTCCAGGTGATCTTGTGACCTATTGGAATTTTTTCAATTGAAGATAAATGTGTATGTTCATGAGGAGACCTTTTCTAGTTTGAACAATTTTGGATAATATATTTGATTTTCTATTTGAAAAGTCACCACAAAAGAGATACATTTTTGGTATTTTCTATTTTTATGATGAATGCAATTTATTGATGCAACTATATGAATTCCTATTTTAACCAAGTGTTAGCAAAGAAAATAACAAAGATAAGGTAACAAAAGATTAAATAAAATAACTTAAAAGGGAAATTCATAATTGACATAAACCATGGTAACAACACCTCTGCAAGTTAAATCATCAAAAAGATTGGGTAGGAAGCCAACAAAAATAGGAGTAGCACTTTCTCAATTCCATTGATGTAATCATTGATGGGAACTCAATAATAATTGAAAAATGTTTCACTTCTCATCAAATTATAAGGCCATGAAAAGTGTGCTAATGTGAGACAAGAAACTATGCAGGAATAATAGGTGATCTTTTCTCCAACTCGACACATTAGCAAAATTTGTTAACATGAGAAAAAAACTAGAACTAAAAGGTCGCACTGTAGTGCCTGCCCCTAGTTTGCATTTTGTTATCATTGCTGAACTCTTTTAGGGTTAGTTTTATGTTGATGGTTAGCAACATTGTTTTGAGATTATCAGATATTGTGCTATGGATTCAGTTTATTATGTGATGAGATTACTTAGATTTTGCATTTCATGTATGTATGATGATTATTTTCAGTGTTTGCAATTATTAATGATGATTAGTTAGATGATTATTATCATATGTGTTTTCTTATGGATACTTACCCCATACTTGCATGTGTATGGTGTGCATGTTTGCTTTGCGTGTTTGCTTTTGTATGGCGTGTCTG
>CM053785.1:136408610-136578610 GCA_028749045.1 Cupressus sempervirens | reverse complement strand
AACCACACTAGGTTGAGAGATGAGATTAGGAGAATGTTCATAATATATAGTTTTTGGACTAACTGCCAGCCTTCCCCTTCGAGATTCATGACATGGCTTGACCGCCTCTTGTGTTGTATAAGTCTAGTAGTTGTATTAGGCATTAATAGGTCAATATTTTGGTGCAACAATAACTCTAGCTTGTAACAAGTGGTATTAGAGCTTGATCATAGTTTAAAATCTCCTTGGGTAATGTCGAAGGGGGAATTTTTGGACTAACCGCCAACCTTCCCCTTCGGGACTCATGACATGGCTTAACTATCTCCTATGTTGTATAAGTCGAGTGGTTGTATCGGGCATTAACAGGTTGATCTTTTGGTGCAATGGTAACTCTAGCTTGTAACAATAGTATGTGGAACAAAATTATATACAGGTGGTTTAGAAGGTCTAGGAAGAAATCCAAATCCTAGACACAAATATGGAACATCCTTGGGTTTACTAAGCTCTTTTTTTTTTTGAATATGTATAATTGATATGATTGAAAGAGATGGTCATGATAGAAATTGGTTAGTTGAGGCATGGAAGGCCAAAATAAATCAAGGTTAACTAATTATTGAGACACTAAAGGTTGATAAAAACTTTGATCAATACTCATGATTTCTACATTGTTAGGAAATTTTAGATATTGATAAAGGAGAGGCCACATGTTTCATGAAGATATGCCAAGGAAGACCAAGTTTGTCTTGAAATTTATTAGAAGTTGGGATAATAGTGAAGGTAACGTCTAAAGTTTTATCACCGTATTCAACTAGAAATGAAAGAGAACCATGGAAAGGATACAAGAAACTATTGCAACTTTGGATTAAAGCATCATATTAGCATAAAAGTACATTGTAAATGTCTACTAAAAAGATGCTATTCAGTTATCACATTCACCATGCAATTAGAGCCAAGAAATACATCATGAGAATAGAGGTCATTAACATTTACAACAATATAGAGGGGACCATTATGTTCTTTAATTATCTTAGCAAGGTAATGTTGGAAATATTCAAGACTATGCTAGGTTATTAAGAGGGGAGGGGTGAATCAGTAACCAAAAACTTTATCAATTACAGATCTTAATTGCAGTAATTCAATTACCATTTAGTTCATCATATATGATATAATTGTATGCATGACAAATTGGAAACATAAAACATTCATAACACTTGAACACAATGATTTGGTGACCCAAAAACCTTCCAAATAGAAAGTAAAACCAAGGTGGGGATGATACCCATAAAACTTCAATACTGCAACATAAAGTTGGCTTGTTAAGGCTTACATTGATCACTTCTGATAATCTACCCTGTTAGGAGCAATTAGGACTGCAAGTCCACCTTGTTAGAGGTTTTACAAACACATAATGAAGTATGCACTCTATTAAGAGATTTAAGAAAGACTGTTAAGTCTACCTTGTGAAAGGCTTTTGATTGGTTCACCTATTAGAATAAAATAGTAGATCTCTGACATACAACTAGATTGCTAATAGAGATTCCTTGATTATATTGATAATATTTCAATGATAGATTTGTCAATGTTCCTCCTTATGTTGATATGACCTTCATAAATCTTTATCTACTACTTATATTCACATTCTTGTACTTGCATTACATACACATTTTCATACCATACATCCTTGATGTGATACAATACATCACATATATATATCAAACCAATTTGCAAAATTACAAAGTCATCCAAGACACAAGTTAACACAAATATGACAAGGTCAGCCCAAATAAAGACACTCGGGTTCTGAAGACTAAATTGGTGAAGTTTTGATACTCAGTGCCCACCATCATTACTCAACATTGTCATGCACTCGGTAGATATAGAGGCTTAATCCATACTAATCACTTCAAACTAGTCTTGAACTCGATCTACACTGGTGACTCGGTAGATACTATGTAACTTGGCATACACTGAATCACTCAGCAAACACATAAGCTCGATTTACACTAGCTTCGCATTACATGAACTATGAACTTGGTAGAAATTGCAATGCTTGGTAACCACTGAAATGCTCGGGTTGAACTGCTAGATTGAATCTGCTTGGTTTGAACTGTTGGGCTTCACATTAACTAAATACACTTGGTAATCACTGAAATGGTTGGTAGCTACTAGAATTAGTCCAGAAAACTTGGTAGTAACTATAGAGCTCAGTGGCTACTAAATTACATGGCAAACATTATAAACTATTCAATGAGCTTGGTAGCCATACAAAATCTAAATAAGTGTGTGTCACTAATAATAAACTTGATTAATATGTCAACAATCTCCCCATTTGGCATTAGTGACAAAAACTCTTATCAACCAAAAGTTTATATACATCACCATGTTATACTAGCTCAGTAGAATAAATTGTTTTGAGATTTTTCAAAATTTATCTTTGTAAGGTATACTATACATCATCTGTTATTTACATTCTCCTCATAGCATGTTTCTCCCCCATACTATGTGTCTCTCCATATATAGCATACCATGTGTTTCAACAATAATCTCCCCTTTTTTGAAAATAATGCCAAAGATTTATTTAGAACTTATCTACATGGAGACAACAAAATGAGATAAAAAATTAGAATGTACCTTAAGAATAAGTGTCAGGGTTTTATCCCAATTTTCTTGCAAAATTTTGCATGTATGTAGAGCAATTTGTACTTCTCCAGAGTGTTTTGTCATGTGATTTGCAATAGAGAAATTGTTGTCATGGATCAAGGTTTTTGAGTAAACAATATGTTTCTTCATTGTATCCATGATAGGAAGGATCATATTCTGAATATCAATCAATGTTGACTGGATCCTTGCTTCTTCTCTTAACAATTTTTCCTACATGTCTGACAAAAATCTGATCTTCATGTGATGTAAAAAGCTTGACCTATGGTCAAGTTACAACTTTTGAGCACTGGCTTTCAGATCCTCATTGATTTTTGTTAGTTTTCCCTCTATTTCCTTTGTGAACTCAGAAACATCACACAACTTCCCAAAAAATGATGTCACATTGGTGTAGGAGGTCTCAAAATTGATCAAAATTGATGAAAACTCAACTTGATGAATAGCAATTTACTAAGCAATGTGCTCCATCACTTTACTATCAAATTTCTTTTTTCAACTTTCTCAATTAGCTTGCCTTGTCCACTAGTGTCCTCATTAAACTTTTGGACTACTTTTGCTAATTGTAACAAAATAGGTTGAGAAACTTGTATTAACCTCAATCCTATAGCCTCAGACAAAATATTTTTAGCATCATCTATAATCTTATTATCTTTATCTCTTTCTTCTCTTAATTTTTGTTGCTTTGCCTTCTTCTGAAGAATTTCACCAAACTCATGCATTTTATCTGCAAAAAGATTATGAATATCCCATTATGGTCAACACCAATTCTTCCACCTATTTTTGCTATGCCTCTATCCTTGTTTCATACTTCAAATATTTGAAGTTTGTCATACTTGCGCCTTATTCCATTTGTTTCAACTTTTCTTGGAAGGTGGGATGAGGTTTTCTAAGGACAATATCACTTCCTTTCTTCTTGCATCTCCTTGTGAAGACTGCAGTGGATGGCTTAGGTGGCTTGGTGATGATCACCTTGCCTTTCTTCTTCACAAGTTCTTCTTCCTTTTTTTTATTCCTCTTCATCCTTTGCTTCTTCTACATCTTCTCCTTTGCCTTCTGTTAACATGAGAGGTGTGCTAGATTTTAGTTTATCCATCCTCCTCTTTCCTATGTTATCTACCTGAGGAAGCTTAATTTCTAGTTCTATCCTTGCCTTGGCTTCATCATAGGTTCCATAGTATGGTGCCTTTGGATCAACAAGTTCATTAACTAGAGCTTCAATAATATCCTTTGCTTCATCAATATTCACCACATAAGGAAGAGGTTTTACCCACACAATTTTGGGCTTCACTACCTGGATGTAAACTCTATCATAATCTACCATAAAGCACACATCATCTTTGTAATCCTCAACTAACTTCTTAGGTATCCTGAACCTATTTTTCATTTTATCTTTGAACACTTAGAAGTAGTTGTCCATAATGCTAACATAGTTCTCCCCCATTTCTGCAATGTATTCATTTATCTGGAATAATATAGGCACATCTTTTCTCCATACTACCATACCTTTGGAAGGGAAGAACTTTTGAACATAAAAGAACAAACAAGTTAAAAGTGAATTGAATTTATAGGGGTTGTTCTTGGATATCCTGAAACTTTCCATGTTTTTGTTGAGTGCTTCAACAACGGATCTTCCAAGTCATAAGATAGATTATTTTTCACCACTTTATAAGCTAAGTCCATAGCTTCACATGATGCACTGTTAAGATGGCTCAAACTATATATCTTATGTACTGTAACATGAATCCCAAATTTTAGCTCTACATCTATCACACTACTAATTTTCATGCCTCTGTCATCCCACTCTACTAGAGTTTTCTTCTCTAGCTCATCCCAACCTAGGGTTTTTGTGGTTTTAGCTTTGGTGAGCATGGGGAGGCTAGTGATGTGATGAATCATTTTCTTTGTAATCAAAATAGGTTGCTCAAGCCATACTTGACCATTATGCACCTGGCTTAGAATGTATCTAATCCATTTAATTTGAAAACCTTGAGGCATGTGGGGAATGTGTTAAAGCTTTGTCTTCCAAATGCTTATGCCCAAGTTTAAGAATTCCATTAACACACAATTCACCTAGGGCATCATCCATTTCTAGGGTACCAATTTCTTGACTAGAGCACTTGAAATAAGTACAAATATTGTTAATAAGTAGTACCTTGGGAGGAATTTACAATTGAGCTCCACTTGAATCAAGGGTTTTTGCAATTGTAGGATCAAGTTTGAAATCCGACGCTTTCCACTCGACTCCTCAAACTAACATCTCAGACCTTCTCTTCACTTTGCTACTACTTGATGCTATTTTACTTGGTAAACTATGAGAACCTTGATAATTTGTTGCAAATTGTCTTAAAGTTGCTTGATCGCAATGTAAATCACTTCTTCACAATAACACTTAGATTTCACAGTGAGAAATGAATTTAATTTCATGCTTTTTGTTAAAGCTTCACCATTAATGTTTGGTACGAAGGTAGCTTAGTTGACATCATGCTTGACAGCCTATCATCCACTATTCTATTGATTACTCGGTGAAGGCTTTGTGACATGGTAACCATGTGTGTCTTGTTACTCCTGACCTTGCTCGGTAGAGTCCATAACCTGACCTTACTTGGTAGAGAATGTAACTCAGTGATAAATGATACTGATCTTCCTTAGTGATCCTTTTGTATCTTAAATACTAATTTGGATCTTTGTCACCTTTCAATTGGAACTATTTGAATGTGATATTGATAATGCAATTCCAATTCTCCTTTGGAAACCTAGTTGGAAATGGTGGAGTCACCCACTTCTTGAGTGACATGACCATCATTACTTGGACTAGCATCCTCGGTAGATTTAGGAATCCATTGCTACCTCATCTTCTTTTGAATATTATCTGCTTTTGCCTTCTTTTCATCTTCAATTTTACCAGTATTCATGTTATTTTTGGCTAGATTCTCAAGTTCAGTACAAGTGAAACAACTTATGGTAGTATCTCTTCTCCTCGTGTGATGTTTAACACAATTCATGCCAATGTGTCCAAATTCTCCACAGTAATGACATCTACACCAAGTGTTGTAGTCCCAACTGAATATTGCTTTCACAATTTGCTCTGCTAGATTGAATGACTTGGTTCTACATTCTAATGCCTTGTGACCTTGTTTCTTGCACTTGTGACACTTGCCCTCAAATTTTGGTTTCTCTTTGCATTCATTAGCCCTATGACCATGCTGACTACAATGCTAGCATTTTTCCTTAAATTTTGCTTTACCATTACTCCAACATTTGTTTGATGTATGACCTAACTTACCATAGTGATTGCAAGTAGGTATTTTATTTCTTTGGGCACCTTGTTTGGAGGATTCACCTTCTTCTTTGTATCCAATTCCTACTTTCCTTTTTGCCTATTGAGGTTTTTCTCATTCAATTGAACCATGTCTACTTGAGATTTCATCATTCTTTCATTGATTTGTCTTTCTAAATTTAGATTATTCCTTAATCTTTCATTGATCTGTCTTTGGCTCATGATTTCCCCATTTACATTAGATATTTGATCCATAAGATCTGCATGTTGAAGGGATTGGTTCTGGATTTCATTGTTTCTTCCATCCATTTCTTCTTTTATTTTGTTCCTCTATTCCAAGATTTCACACAACCTTACTGATTAAATTTCTTGTTCTCTTTTCAGCTTTCTTACTTCTTCTTGTAGGTAACCATTCTTCTTTAGTAGTTCTTTGATTGCATCATTTGCTTCATCTGAACTATTTGAAGGGAAAAAAGTCTTCAATTCTTTCTTCAATGTATTGATGATCATTCATCTGATTTGCAAGTTCCTTTCTTCTTTTTAGGGATTGGGAAAGTTGCTCCTTAGCTTTCTTGAGGTAATAGCCATTTCCAGATCCAACTTTTCATTGTCAATTGTATTATCAAGTCTAAATATCTCCATATCCTTGATCTTTTGCTCAAGTTGTTAAAAAATTTCATGAGAACCACAAAGCTCTGATACCAATTGTTGGAAATATTCAAGACTATGCTAGGTTACTGAGAGGGGAGGGGTAAATTAGTAACCAAAAACTTTATCAATTATAGATCTTAATTGTAGTAATTCAATTACCATTTAGTTCATCATATCTAATTTGATTGCATGCATGACAAACTAGAAACATAAAACATTCATAACACTTGAACACAATGATTTGGTGACCCAGAAACCTTCCAAATAGAAAGTAAAATAGGGGTGTGGATGATACCCATGAAACTTTAATACTGCAGCATAAAGTTGGCCTAACAAAGCTTACATTGATCACTTTTGATGATCTTCTTTGTTAGGAACAATTAGGACTACTAGGTCCACCTTGTTAGAGGTTTTACAAACACACAATGAAGTATGCACTCTATTAAGATATTTAAGAAAGACTATTAAGTCTACCTTGTGAAAGGATTTTGACTAGTTTACATGTTAGGATGAAGCAATAGATCTCTAACTTACAACTAGAGTGCTGATAGAGATTCCTTAATTATACTAATCACCTTTTTGTGATAGATTTGTCACTGCTACTCCTTATGCTGATATGGCCTTCATAAATATTTATCTACTACTTACATTCAAATTCTTGTACTTGCATTACATACACATTTTTATACCATACATCCTTGTGATGATACAATACATCACACACACACACACACACATCAAACCAATTCGCAAAATTACTATGTCAGCCAAGACACAAGTTAACAAAAATATGACAAGGTCGACCCAAATGAAGACACTTAGGTTCTGAAGACTTACTTGGTGAAGTTTTAATACTCGACGTCCACTATCATTTCTCGACATCATCATGCACTCAGTAGACATAGAAGCTTAGTCCATACTGATCACTTCAAAGTAGTCTTGAACTCAGTCTGCACTAATGGCTTGGTAGATACTATGTAACTTGGCATATACTAAATCACTCGATAAACACATAAGCTCAGTTTACACTAGCTTTGCATTACGTGAATTGTGAACTTGGTAGAAACTGCAATGCTTGGTAACAATGAAATGTTTAGGTTGAACTACTAGATAGAATTGGCTCGGTTTGAACTAATGGGCTTCACACTAACTGAATACACTTGGTAACCACTAAAATGCTCAGTAGCTACTAGAATTAGTCCAGAAAACTCGATAGCAACTGTAGAGCTTGGTGGCTACTGAATTACATGGCAAACACTATAGACTATTCAATGAGCTTGGTAACCATACAAAATATGAATAAGTGTGTCACTAATAACAAACTTGACTGATATGTCAATAGGTAAGAATAAATGAAATGCTTAGATGAAGTGTTATGTTTGACTTGATCAATAAGGTTGACAACATGATTGGCTTTATAAACTTTACCATCATAATCAATAAATTGAGAAGAAGAGGAAGATGAAGGGTGGCTGGATTCAATGGTATTAGTTCAATAAGATGGAAAAGGGTTGGAATAGAATTGCAAGTTTTGAATAGGAAGTGCTCTAAATTTTTGTCCTTGATCATTAATACCTTCAATAGATATAGAATTAGAGTCAATAAGGCCTTAAATAACATTTTTCAAGTGGAGATACTTTTTAGTGGCATAGCCACCATAATGGTAGCATTGACATAAAAATTTGTGATCAAATGTTTTGGGAAAGGGACTAGATGTGTCATTTGGTTTAATACACCTTAACATTAACCAACTTCAATATCACATTATAAAATTATTTAGAAAGCCAATTAAAATTGTGAGAAGCTCTATAGATAGATGACAAAGTATCCACACATTTGGATGATGTTGCCACTTGTTTATCAAAATTGTTGGATGAGTTTTTTTTATTTTGATGAATATTTTAGGATTCTAATTTTTTTAAAAATTGTTAGATGTGGCATCACTCTTATCAATCAGAGTCATTGGAGTGGTGATCTCAAACTAACTCTCTTAAAGATGATAATTATGAAGCATTACATACAATTTAGTAAAAGAAGATAATTCAGAAAGTACAATCTTATCTCTAATATATTTTGTAAAATAGAAATGAAAATGCTTTGTACATCAATATCAAGCACATGATAAGAAATTTAAGTATACAAATGCTTGAATCTACTAATAAAATTGACATCATTGCTAACATATTGTTTTACAATGCCTTAAATTAGTTAAATAAATCTTATGACCAATGTTGTTTTGAAATTGTTAGATTGGTAGAATAAGGAGGAAAAAAAAAGAACTTTTTCATGAGCATATGGTCATTAGAGACATCACTACACAAGGTTTGAAATTTTTTGACATGAGCCAAATGATCACCCTTACTAGTATGAGTCTCAAGATAAGGAATCTCTATATATTGCAAGATAACAACACAAATGATATCCAAAGATAAAGGGTGAGCAATGTCACAAGTACAAATGTTGAACTTGGATTGAGTCATTGAGGATTTTTTTTGTTGCAAGGAAGACATAGTTTGGGCCAAACTATTAATGGTGGAATTTATAAAGAGCATTATGGGAGGATAGATGTTGGATTTTTTGAACATTGTTGGAAATTGAAGGAATGGTTGGATATGTAAAGGGAACACTATTGTAAGTGGACATTGATGAAGAAAATGAAACACACAAAATACTTGGAGGAATGGTAGGAGGAATATGATTAGGAATTATCACATGAAGGATTGGTGTTTTGAATTGAAGATGTTATGATAGGTGGAGCATAAGTAGACATACTAGGAATTAAAGTAGAAATAGGGATAGAGGTCTCACCACTATTAGTAGGTCTAATGAGACCTACATATTGATAAAAAATTAATAAAAGACTTGAAATTGGTACTAATGATATGGGAGATACTTTAAAAAATATTAACAAAAATTATCTTCCTTAAACCTTCTAGAATATAAATGACCTAATGATTAGAGGATTCTTGTCCTAGCCATTATTAAAATTTCACAAAAAAATGGGACTTTCACAAGAGGAACCCTTAAAAAATCATATTCATAATGAGAAGAATGATAAGATTTAATCTCCATGATAGCATTGATGTCACTAATATGCATGTTGGGATCATCAAGTTACCTAGGAAAGAGAGAGGACTTGGGATCAAAGGAACCCATAAGTATATGATTTCTTTAATTGAAATGTTATAGGTTGGACTCACAATGACTATACCCATGCATAAGAAAATGAAAGCAAAGAGAAATATAATGAAATGATAGGGTTTAAAAAAATATCCAATCCAAACAAAGATTCTTTTAGGAAAAGAATATTTAACTATCAAATTAAAACATATAATCTAAAGCATACAAAAGTAGATGTAACTATGAAAAAGAAAAGAATATAATTTAGATCTAGATATATCTAGAGGCATATAATATAAAGGAGATCATGCAAAGACTACTGAGATATCCAAATGCATAGATTTTAATAGCATAATGTAAATGCATGTGAAATAGATCTAGATATATAAAGGTATCTAACACCAAAATTAGAATACAAATGTAAGGAGTTAGGCTCACCAAAATTTATAATGGAAAATGGTGAGAAATTCTAAGAGGTAGATTACTTAACAAGTTCTAGTGGGCTACACATTGGAATGCAAATCCATCGTTAAACAAATCTTATTAGCACAACTTATTGTGATGTAGAGCCTAATTAGACTCTAAGGTTAATTTTTCCCCACTTAATTCGATGTGATTTCCTCCAATAATTTACTATGGAGGTTTGGGGGAAGTTCCCAAATCTCTAGGGTTCAAGGGTAAACACCCCTTGTGGATTCCTATTTATGTAAAAGTCGATACCCCTTCCCAACACATTATCCCTAAGCAACCTTATGTAACATGGAAACAACCTCCAAGTTTGGTACTTGCACTTTGAGGTTAAATCTCTAAAGAAGGTCAGCTTCCTTACAATTAGGATGCATTTAAACTAAGACTTGGGAGGAAAAAGGAGAAGGAAAACTGAATTTAAATGAAACTGTGGTTACAATCTTTGCCTATAGATACAAAAAACATGAATAAAACACCTAAATACATAGATCTTGACTCAATTCTACTCTTTCATACTTCACATGAAGGTAAAACTAATAAGATGTCGCAAGGAAACAAGTTCACAAGACAACATTCAACAACAAGATACACATGACATACAAACTTGACAGAATAAAAAAGAAATAATGTATACAAGGAAATAGATCACACAATATATTAGATTAGCAAGATAGAGTAAAATCTAAGTTTTCTATTCCAGAAAGGAAAAAGGAAGCTACAAATACAAAGCATAATGTTATTGTAATGAACTAGAGAAGAATCCAGAAAAATAATTACAAACTACCTTTTTAAAGAGTTTAAGCATAACTCAAATGAAACCATGAAGTTCAAACTCCAACCACTAGAGTTGAGTTAAATAGAGAAATAACTTAAAATAAGAAGAAAATCTGATCATTGAAACAACTTTATCCAATGAAGTGACAAGAAGGAAGCCAAAATGAATGCACCCATCACATAGAGGATCACATTTTAAGAATTAGATCCTTACAAGAAATAAAAAAGCATGGACATACATTAGCATTGTAGAACAAGGCCCAAGAAGTCATTCAATAGTAAAGAAATGACCTTGAAGAATGTGGTAGATTAAAGATTTCAAATCACACAACTATCAAAAAATGTAAGATGGGATAACACACAGGGTTACCCCACCTACGTAAACCATGGAGTTGACTTACATGGAAAATATTAGATCTTTCTTAAAAGAAAATGATGATTGTTGATGAAGATCCTTCATATTCGAATGAATGGCCAAGGCAAAAAAAGGAAACCCCCAATGAATGATTAAAATACAACCATAGATGAAGGGCATATAAAATATGATGGTTGGCACACTTTCTAGTGCATGGTAGAAGAAACAACAAAGGGTTTCACTATTTTACTAGCTAGTAGAAATGAAACCTATGAAATAGAGAAATGGTTTAACATGAAGGTTAACCTTCCACCACGTGGCACAAACCCATTGGTACAATAGAAAGGAAACATGTAGAGCATTCAAAATGAATTGATTTCGTTGTTTCACAAAGACAAGGAAGGAAGCTTTACGAAATAGCAAACTTCTCTATTTAACAATGGGCATGAAAGTGGTACTACGAAATAGAAAAAATGAACAACATGAAATGTTAAATATAATTTTGTGGTATGGTAACGAATTTTTGACGAATCCAACCCATTGAAGTTTTCTCAGAATGGTTATCTATGAGGGGTTGAATGGGGGAAAAAATTGCTAAATGTTTTCACAAATCAATGGGATGCTTGATTGATAAGCATTGATCAATGGCCTTAAACAATCCATTAGGCATGGAGTCACTAAAGAGAATGGTGCACTATTCCACCTATAACTTCACCAAATTTGCAACCTCTACAACCAGCAAAACTTACAAAACTTGTTATCTCTGAGAGGGAGAAGTTGTACACGTGCACTTCTTGAAAATATAGAAAAAATTACTCTACTATGTAGAAGTATTTACAAACAAAAACTAAATAAATCCATTGAATGCCTTGTTAAAATAGTTTCTCTTTCTAAAAAGTTGATTTTTCCTTACATGCACATTGGCAACTGAAATTAGCAGCAAGCATGACAAGCATATTGTTGTAATGTGAAACACCTCCACAATGTTGAAAATGGTGATGCTCTCCAACATTAGGGCATTACCAATTTTAAAAATACGTACTAGCTCATGTTTTTAATATACACCCTCATGCTCAAAAGTAAGGAAAGTAGGGGCAACTTACTTTTTTGCAAAGCTATATGCCTTAGGGGGCATCCTCTTTATTGCTCTATATCTAGGAAATAAATCTTGACCATGTTATTGTGTTTTAAAAAACTTGTTGAAATAGGAAAAGGATGAATAACTAAGGCCAAAGGGTCACCCAGCTATCCAAACCACCCTGCAAGAGTTAACACAATAAAAGAAAACACAAGGGATAGCAACCAAATGAGGTGAAATACTTTTATTGATTCATCAAAACATCTTCATACATGACCAGCTATAAGGCCTTCTAGGTTATGACCAATTACAAATGCATTCACATTCAAAAATCTAGCTGCAAATTCACACTTTCAACTTTTCTCTTCCAATCTTCTTTTCAAAAACTTCCTAACTCTAAGCCTAAACACTCTATATATAATTGCCAAAATGGCTTACTGATTATTCTAGAACACTACATAAGAGGAGGGCCAACCCAACAATGGTTTGGACACATCCCAAAAAAAGATCTTAACATAAATGTTATTATAAAAAATAAATCCTGCAAGTAGGCACGCAGAAATCACTTCCAAATGCTGACACTCAACATACATTGGGTAACTTGGCACATGAAGAAACATTCAGCATACATTGGTAACTTGGCAGATTAAAAGTCACTCAGCGTATACTAGGTAACTTGGCACATGAAGCAATTACTATAGTAACTCGACACATGAAGGACTATTAGGCACATGAAGGAATGCTAGGCACATGAAGGACTACTAGGCACATGAGGGACTGATAGGCACATGAATGAATTGCTACGCACATGAAGGACTCTTAGGCACATGAAGCACTTGCTAGGCACATGAAGGAATTGCTAGGCACATGAAGGATTTGCTAGGCACCAACTTGTAGAATGAACAAAAATGAGCAGGATAACAAGGCAATCTAGGATGCTCCTATATTAGGAAATTAGGGTTGAAAGAAATGATTATCCTAAATCATTGAGATGTCACAACCTGAGCTAAATCTAACTCAAATTGAGAAATCCATGAAGCATCTTCAATAGGTCTATTCTTCCACTTCACCAAATATTCCTAGTAATCTTTTCTTCTTGTGCTCTTGCCAACTCTTTGATTCAATATCTATTCAACTTCTTCAATCTGCTTCTTAGGATAATCATCTGATACAAGAACTTCATCCTCTAGCTCATGATACTTATACAAATCAGCAATATTTAATATAGGAGATATATCCATGTCATCAGGTAGCTCAACTTCATAAGCATTACCACTGTCAAACTTCTTCAAGATCTTACAAGGTCCAAATTTCTTCATCTTCAGCTTACTATGTGTTCCAACTGGGAATATTCCTTTCTTCAAATGAACCATCACCTCATCACCAACTTGAAAATCATGGTGTCTTCTAGGCTGATCAGCATTCTCCTTATACATCTGATTACTTTGTTCCAACCTCAACTTCACTTCCTTATGCAAAGATTCCATAAAATCAGCAAATTCTTCTCTTGCAATGCTTCTCTTTTCTTCACCAACAACATCTTGCAAATCTAATATACCTCTAGGATGCATTCCAGTAACAATCTCAAAAGGTGTCTTCCCTATACTCCTATTCACTGAATTATTATATGCAAATTCAGCTTGTGCCAATACCATCTCTCAATTACTTGGCTTATTCCCAACTAAACATCTTAGCAAATTATCCAAGCTTCTATTCACAGCCTTTTTTTGACCATCTATTTGTAGATGGAATGTAGAACTAAACTTCAATTCAATACCCATCTTCTTCCACAAAGTCTTTTAAAAAGTAGCCAACAAACTTACTGTCTCTGTCAAAAATAATACTTCTTGGTAATCCATGCAATCTCACAATCTCTTTAAAGAAAACTTCAGAAGCATCCTTAGCATCTGATGTCTTCTTACATGGTATGAAATGAGCCATCTTAGAAAATCTATCCACTACAAAAAAATATGGAATCATATCCTTTCACTTTCTTAGGCAATCCAAGAACAAAATCCATATTGATGTCAGTCCAAGGTTTCTCAGGAATAGTAATAGGTGTATATAAACCAGTATTTTGACTCAATCCCTTTGCAACTTGACAAACTCAACAACTCTTTACAAATTTTTGAACATCCTTATACATTTGTGGCTGGCCAATAATACTTCTCTTTTAGAAAACTGAATGTCTTATCAATTCCAAAATGTCTAGCTAATCCACCACTATGCTTTTCCTTAATCACATTCAACCTCATAGAACTTCTAGGAATACACAACTAAATGCCTTTGAACAACATAACTTCTTCAATGAAATATTTATCATACTTACTTATGTGATCTACTAGATTTGGTGCTCTGCACTCTCTCCACGCCTTAGAAAAATTAGTATCAATATCATACAACTCTTTCATTTTATCAAAACCAAGAACTTCAACCTTCATTTCTATCAGCAAGGAATGTCTCCTACTCAATGCATCAACAACTCTATTAGTAACTCCACTCTTATTTTTAATGACAAATGTAAAACTCTACAAATACTCAACCCACTTCATATATCTTTGATTCAATTTATGTTGGCTTCCCAAGTATTGTAAAGCTTTATGATCAGTATACAACACAAACTCCTTAGGAATCAAATAATGTCTCCACTTCTTCAATGCTTGAACAATGGCATAAAATTCTTGATCATACATAGAATACTTCCTTTTAGCATCATTCAACATTTCACTAAAGAAAGCAACAGGCTTACCTTCTTGACTTAATATAGCTCCTATTGCAGTGCCACTTGCATCACATTCAACTTGAAATACTTTGTTAAAATTAGGTAAAGCTAATATAGGTAATTCAACAACCTTTTGTTTCAAAGTCTCAAAACTCTTATCAGCTCCATGTGTCTACTTGAATTCATTTTTATCTCCCCTCATTGTCTCAATCATAGCATTACAAACAACATTGAAATTCTTTATAAACTTTATATAAAAACTAGCCAAACCATGAAATGATCTTACCTGACCCACATTCTCTGGTGTAGGCCATTCCAAAATTGCTTTAACCTTCTTAGGACCCATCTTCAATCCATCAACTAAAATCACAAATCCTAAATACACAATCTTCTCTTACATAAAAGAACACTTTTTCAAATTAATCAACAACTTTTCGTCTTTCAACCTCTGCAATACTTGTCTAATATGCTTAAGATGTTCTTCCTTATTCTAACTAAATATCAAGATATCATCCAAATAAACAATCACAAACTTACCAAAAAATCTTTTTATAGCTTTATTTATCTGTTAGCCTCAAAATGGTTTTTGACACTTGAGTGCCAACACACTTAACCACTTTCTACATTGGAGCTGAGTACACCATGTATGCCAAGTCACAACATGAGCTAAGTTAGGAAAGCCTTCAAGTACCGAGTGATCTTCAGGTGCCGAGCATGATACATGTACTAAGTGGTATTTGAGTGCCAAGTCATAGATGATGCCAAGAAATACAAAAAACAACAGGAGCTGAGTAAGCCAATTTGTTGCATGTGCCAAGCATCTAGAATCAGTAAGTGTCGAGCAAGATAGAATGCACATATAAGTTTTTAACTTTACAAATGCATATGTAAACCATTTTCATGGCTGACATATGATGAATCTCGGAGGATTAAATAATAAATATCAAATCTTTTGTCTTTCCTATGCAATCTACATGTAGCCAATAAGAAAAATGGAGAAGGCATGCAACCAATAGTAAATGTACAAGGAATGAGCGGGAAATAGAGATTCAATATGATCCATACCTAACCCTAAGTCTTCGAATGCCTTTATAAGGAAGACTAAATCTCATTGTATGTGAGAATGGACGAGGGTGTGTAAGGAAAACTATTTTTAGAGTGAAGAGTATCAGATCACAGAGGATCAAGATCAGAGAAAGCAGATCAAGTGCCTGTATTCAGCAATCAAAGGATTGTAAGCTATCAGGTTTATCATACGTAATACTCTCTAGAAATTGTATTAGAAAGGAAACCCTATGGTGATAGGTTAGCTTAATAGCTATTTTGTAGATCCTTTCAATAGGTGATTAAATCCTTTAACAGGGTAATACTTCTTGCAAAGTGTTTGTAAATCCTCTAACAAGGTCACATTTAAAAATGTGTTGTAGCCTTTAACAGTGTAGGCCTTTAATAGGAAAGATCATCAAAAGTGGTTAAACATTATTGCTGTAGTAATTTTTGTGGGTATCATCCCCACCCTAGTTTTACCTTCTTATTTTTGGAGGGTTTCTGGGTTACCAAAATCTCAAGTGTTATGTGGTGATGCATATATGTGTTTTTCATAATTGTTTGATGTGTTTATATGCATGCAATCTACTTTTAGTTAAAAGTTTTAATGGTCAAAGCATAGTACTTCTGATTCACCCCCCCCCCCCCCTCTCAAAAGCATTATTCCTATTTGAATATGCTTAAGATGTTCTTCCTTATTCTTACTAAATATCAAGATATTATCCAAATAAACAATCACAAACTTACCCAAAAATATTTTTAGAACTTTATTTATCAACCTCATGAAAGTACTAGGTGCATTAGTCAAACCAAAAGGCATAACCAACCATTCATACAAACCATCTTTTGTCTTGAAAGCCATCTTCCATTCTTCACCTTCTCTAATTCTAATATGATGATAGCCCCTCTTCAAATCAATCTTGGTAAAATACTTTGCTTCACTCAAACAATCCATTATGTCATCCATCCTTGGCATAGGAAACCTATATTTCACTGTTATCTTGTTAATGGCTCTAGAATCAGTACACATTCTCCATTCTCCATTCTTTTTAGGTGCTAGTACAGTAGGTATAGCACATGGACTCAAGCTTTCTCTAATCAAACCTTTCTACAAAAACTCATGCACTTGCCTATTAAGTTCTTCATTCTTTGTAGGTGTCAATCTATATGGTGCTTTGTTTGGCAAACTAGTTCCAGGAATTAGGTCCATACAATGACTTATGCTTCTTACTAGAGTAAACCATAAGGAATTTCATCAGAAATAATGTCTTTTTACTCATTTAGTAATTTTTTAATTTCTACTAGTACTTAGTTGTCACTATGTGTTGTCACTTGGTCATTACTAGCTTCTACTACTCGGCCATTACTATCAACACTCAGTCCCATTAACCTTGCAAATTTTTACAGCAGTACCATTAACCTCATCTAGACTTTCAATCAAAGACAACAATATTTGTTTCTTCTCATTTATCCAAATAGTATATTGATTCAATCTTCCATCATGTATAGCATAGCTATCATATTCCCAAGGTCTACCCAACAAAATATGACAACAATCCATGGGCATAATATCACACAAAAATTCATCAAAGTAATGTTTAATTTTGAACTTCACAAGGCACTGCTCACTTAACAATATCTTATGCTCATCTTTGATCCATGAGACATGATAAGGTTTGGTATGTTTTAGCCTCTACAATTGCAACTTGATAACTAGCTCTTTTGATGCCATATTTGTAGAACTTTCACTATCAATGATCACTTTGCAGCATTTTCCAACCATCTTACATCTTGTGTTGAAAAGACTTCTCCTTAAAATAGGTTCCTCATCACTTCCCTTATTACATAAGGTTCTTCTCACCATTAGATTTCTCCAGCCTTAGGTCCACTTGGTGAACCCTCATCATCTTCTTGAATCAAAACATTTCTATTACCTTTCCTACTTTGAAAGGATCTACATTCAAAAGATCTATGCCCATCATTACCACATCTGAAACAATTACCATTTAATCCACCCCTAGAGTAGGAATTACCTCTTCCTCAATAAGAATTAGTGCCTCCTCGATAAGAATTGTCACTTTTCCATTTGATCTTGCCTTTGTCATCATTCTTCCATTTAGATTTTCCTTTATCCTGCATAGAACTATCAGATCTGCCACTTTCTCCATAAGATCTACCTCTGCATCTCTAGAATCTACCACCTCTACCTCTTTGTCTTTGTTCAAGCTTCTTTTTCAAGATCTCATTAGCTTTCAAGGCATATTGATATGCTTCTTCTACACTTTCCAACTTCACAAAACTTATTTCATCTTGAATTCCAAATCTCAATCCATTAATGTACCTTGTAGTTTTATCAACATCATCATCCATATGTCCAGATCTGATGTCCAATCTATAGAATTCCTCGGTATATTCTTTCACAGTCATGTCTTTTTGTTTCAAATTTTGCATCTTTCTCAACAAGCTAACTTGGTAATGAGCAGGGAGGAATTTGTTCTTTACCTTGTTAACCACCTTTGGCCAAGTTCTGATCTTCTCCTTTCCTCTCCTTTGTCTATCAATTTGCAAGTGCTCCCACCATAGTGATGCAGGACCTTTCAACCTAGTGATTGCAATCTTCACCTTTCTATTATCAAGAGTTTTTTCATACTCAAAGAACTTCTCCATATCAAAGATCTAATCCAACACAACATTGGTATCCAATTTTCCATCATAAGGAACAACTTCTATAGTAGGCTTTGAATTTTCCCTAGACAACACTCACAACAATCTTTCCTCATCTTGATCTTCTTTAGGTTCTAGATCATGGTTTGGTGTTGCAACTTCACCGTCACTTACATCATCAAGATGTGCTCCTCTCCTCTAAGCTGTCTCTACAACATCTAATCTAGCTTCAATTTGTCTCAAATGATCCAATATAACATCACCAACATTTCTTTTACCATGAACCATCTTTACAAATCAGGTTCCTGCAAGATCACAACTCTCTGCAAGTTATAAGTCAAATTTGTAGATCTGCCACCCTACAACCAAATCCAAATCAGAGTTCTGCATGATCCAATATCCAAAAGGATGAACCTCAAGCTTTGAAACCAACTGACACAAGAAAAGGATGAATAACTAGGGCCAAAGGCTCACCCAACTATCCAAACCACCCTGCAAAAGTTAACACAATGGAAGCAAACACAAGGGGCAACAACCAAAGGAGGTGAAATACTTTTGTTGATTCATCAAAACATCTTCATACATGCCCAACTATAAGGCCTTCTAGTTTATGACCAATTACAAATACATTCACATTTGGAGATCCAATTGCATATTTGCACTTTTAGCTCTACACTTCCAATCTTCTTTTCAAAAACTTCCTAACTCTAAGCCTAAACACTCTATATATACTTGCCAAAATGTCTTATAGATTATTCTAGAACATTACATAAGAGGAGGGCTGACCCAAAAATGGTTTGGACACATTCCAAGAAAATATCTTAACATAAATGTCATGATAAAAAATAAATCTTGCAAGTCATCTTGCACAAATCACGTCCAAATGCTGACACTCGGCATACACTAGGTAACTCGACACATGAAGAAAAAATCAACATACATTGGGTAACTCAACACATGAAGAGTCACTCAACCTAAATTGGGTAACTCAGCACATGAAGAGTCACTCGACATACATTGTGCAACTCATCACATGAAGAAATTGCTACAGTATCTTGGCACATGAAGGACTGCTATGCACATGAAGGATTGTGAGGCACATGAAGGACTACTTGGCACATGAAGGAACTTCTAGGCACATGAAGGAATACAAGGCACATGAAGGACTTGCTAGGCACATGAAGGAATTACTAGGCACATGAAGGATTTTTTAGACACCAACTTGCAGAATGAACAACAATGAGCAGGATAACAAGGCAACCTAGGATGCTCCTAATAAATCTCGCAAGTTGGCTGGCAAAAATTACATCCAAATGCTGACACTCAGCATACACTGGGTAACTTGGCACATGAAAAAACACTCAGCATATACTAGGTAACTTGGCACATGAAGAGTCACTTGGCATACACTGGGCAACTCGACACATGAAGGAATTGCTACAATAACTCAGCACATGAAGGACTACTAGGAACATGAAGGACTACTAGGCACATAAAGGAATTGCTAGGCTCATGAAGGACTACTAGGCACATGAAGGACTATTAGGCACTTGAAGGAACTACTAAGCACATGAAGGACTACTAGGCACATGAAGGAACTGCTAGGCACATGAAGGACTACTAGGAACATGAAGGAATTGCTAGGCACATGAAGGATTTACTAGGCACCAGCTTTTAGAATGAACCAAAATGAGCAGGATAACAAGGCAACCTAGGATGCTCCTGCATCACTTGTATCCTTTTGGCTAGTAGGGACTAGCTCTGATGGTATGGATGGTAATGTGCATCATTTCATGTTGCTGCTACACCACATGTTCCTCCTCCAACCCATGTGAATCCTTGCAAACAATGGATTGCACCTCCTACATTTGTGTAGGCTCTAGTGATGTAGAAGAAAGACCAAGTTGTGTCTCTTTTGATGTCTCTATTGTAGCAGACAACATGCTCATCAATTGTTGCTTAATCAATAGTTGTAGTTCTTTCTCACATCTTTCCTTTTGTGCAGCCAATTCCCTTTCAAGAATTTCCTCATGATCTCTCTATTGGGCCTCTAATTTCTTTGCATGCTCTACCTTAAATGGCTCCATTATGCTTCTAGTTGTTGCAATAATATTTCTCCTTCTTGAGTATGTTTTGTCTCATGAGGAGAAACTTGTAACTCATGTACTTGGGGCATCCTAGGCAATGTTTCTTTCTCCACTATATCATGGGAGACATCTTGTTGCAACATACGTTCTTCAATTGGTAACCTCTCTTGTGACGTCTTTGATATGGTCAAAGGCATGCCCACTTCTTCATCAACAGTAAAGAAGGGATAATAATCAATTGGGGTCTCGCCATCATCAACATGGGGAGGCATCTGAACTATAGGTTGAGGCTCAAGGAAGCTTGAAATGGGAGTATGAGGAGGACCTCTCTATCTAAAGATAGAAATTTTTGTCCTTGGAGACTCCTTTGCCTCATTTATTTGCATTTGATAAATCTTAAGCCTTGTCTTCTCCTCATCTTTCCTTTGTATAATTTCTTCCTTTTGCTGCAACTTTTGAAGGACTTGGTGAGCCTCATTAAAAATATTAAATGCCTTATACACCATGCTGCAAACATAAAGGTCATTCTCCCACACTTCCTTGTCATCATCCAACTCCTTAAGCCAAGAAGTCATAAGGAACATAACATAAGAAAAAATCCCACAATTTGTATCTAGATATAGATTTTTAACATAGTTAAAAATCTTTCTAGTGTCAACAAACCTAGATCCCAAACTCTTTGAACAATCTTGGAGGTCAAAAAGATTTGAACTGTGATCTGATCTCATATTCTTCTCTTGATTCTTGATGCTTCTAGAATTAAATGGTTGTAATGAACTTGAAGGGGAAATTTTTCACATATTCATGGCCATAAATAACATGATGAGTTGGATTATAATTAGCCTCCTAGTGATTTGGGTAGTCATGTTGATCATAATGGGGTTGTGGTTGGAATAGAGAATAAGAGGGCATAAGAATAGCCCCTTTGTGATATGGGGTAAAGTGGGAGACATCTCTATAAAGGGAATCAATGATAAAGCATTTAAGTAAACAAATTTATAGAAATTCTGAAGAAACATAAAAAAATAAATATCATTTATTCATACCAACACCTAGTCTTTTGAAACTAGTGGATGCATAGAGTCGCCATGGCATTAGATGAATGACTCCAAATGTTGATGGCACTAAGAAAAATACCTAACTTCTTAGTGAATGGATCTCAAATAGATAACCAGTGGACTTATGGAGCTGAGATCTTGTCCCACTAGGCATGCCAAAAATTGTGGTATGACCAGTCAAGGTTTTGAAAAATAATTTTGAATCTTTGACAGCTTGTCTGATAGGGCATGCCAAAAGTTATTGACTCAAAAGTCTACACCCCTTCTTGATGTGTTATCCCTAGTTGACCTTATGTAACATGGAAACAACCTCCAAGTGTAGGAGTTGCAATTTAAGGTTGAATCTTCAAAGAAGATTGACTTCCTTACAATCAAGATGCAAATAACTAAGATTTGGGAGGAAAGGGGAGAAGGAAAACTAAATTTAAATGTTGAAAGGGAAAGGGGGTGATGCACCAGATTGAAAATATGGTTACAATCTCTGTCTATAGATGCATAAAACATGAATAAATCACCTAAATACATAAATCTTGACTCAAATCTACTCTTTCAAAATTCACATTAAGGTCAAACTAATGAAATGTCGAAAGGAAACAAGTTTACAAGACAACATTCAACAACAAGATAACACAACATACAAACTTGAAAGAATAGAAAATAAATAACCTGTACAAAGAAAGAGATCATGCAATATATTAGATTAACAAGATAGCGTGAAGTCTAAGTTTTCTATTCATGAAAGGAAAAAAGAAGCTAGAAATAAAGAGTGTAATACTACTACAGTGAATCTAAGAAGAACCCAAAAATAATAATTGCATGCTAACTTTTTAAAGTGTTTAGGCATAACTAAAATGAAACCATGAAGCTCAAACTCTAACCACTAGAGTTGAGTTATAGAGAGAAATAACTAAAAATGAGAAGAAAATTAGATCATTGAAACAACTTTCCCTAATGAAGTGATAGGAAGGAACCCAAAATGAATGTACCTAACACATAGAAGATCAAATCTAAAAAATCAAATCCTTACAAGTAATAAGAAAGCATGGAGATACATTAGCATCATGGAACAAGGCCCAAGAAGTTGTTTAGTAATAAAAGAACTAGCCTTAGAAGAGTGTGGCGGCCACAAGATATCATATCACACCGTTGTCAAAAAATGTGGGATGGGATAACACACAGGGTTAACCCACCTACATAAGCTCTAGAGTTGACCTGCATGGAAAAGATCAAATCTTGTCCCTCAAAAAAAAGATGATCATTGATGAAGATCCTTCGTATTTGAATGAATGACCAAGAGGTAACAAGGAAACCCCCAATAGCTAATTAAAATGTAATCATAGATGAAGAACCTTTAAATTTTTATGGTTGGCATAGTTCCCAATGCACATTGGAAGAAACAAAAAAGGATTTTTTTATTTCACAGGCTGCCAAAAATGACCACTATGAAATAGTGAAATGTGTTAACACAAAGGTTAACCTTCCACCACATAGAACAAAATGATGCAGGGGCATCTCCTTGGGACCCTTTTGAATACCAAAACACCAGGAGGATGAAGATATGATGTGTTCTTTCATGAAATAAAATTTAAATTCTTAAAAAAGCATGTATTTGTAATAATTCCTAAAAGGACAAATTGTGAAAATCTTGCATTGTAAGAGGAATAGGGGGTTCATAGGTTAAATGAGTCATTTTATAGGATCAGATAGTTGGTCATAGTCAAATCATGTCAATTGATAGGTTGGAAGGTTCATAGGACTCATTAAATGCTTGTTTTAATAGTTTAAGAATTCAAAATTTCAAATAGAAACAGACGTTATATGCATTTGGAGGGAAAAGCCATAACTTGAATTTGTTTATAGATAATCATGTGTAACCACTTGGAAATGGTTAAGGGGTATGGTTAAGGGGTCCCTATAGTATCTATATAAAGTTAGGAACCTTCATTGTACAGAAAAATACAGTGGTTGTACGGACTGCTCCATAAATGGAATGAACAAGCCTTGTTTTTTAGTGCATTTTGAAGATTTCTTGGTGTTTTGAGTTCCAATTTGATGAATAAGTGGTATGATCATTTCCATTTATTTTTAACACTATTTCATGAAGATCTACTAACTTTTCATTGCATGTTGTTAACCTATTATTCACTGATTGGCTGGAAACTCACATTTTCAAGTAGTTTTGAGGGTTTTTACTAATAATCATGGTCATTCCATTAGATATTTATTCTTTTTTTCATGGGATGGCTCAAGTCTAACATGTAAATTACAAATATGCACTAACATTTGTAGTTAACAAGGTTTGAAGGATAGCTATCCACTAACATGGGTGAAAATTGGTGAAAAAGGGCCTAGTAGGCTCAAGCAGCGAGAGTTTGGCCTTAAGGAGGGCATGGTTAAATGTTTGGAACATGTTTGGAATGTTGAAATAATTATTTTTTCACTTCCAATTGGGTGTGGAAGTTCTAGCATGTGGGAGATCTAGAAAGCCCTAGGAACAAGGGTTTCAAGAGGGCAAATTTGGGGCTTTTGGGGTTAGAAGGCTCTTGGAGTGAAATTGGTTGAAGAATCCTCTAATTGGGAATTTTTTTGGACCTATGAAAAATTTGAAGTCTATATGTAAAATACTTTTATGAGTTGCTTTGTAAATGCACCTATTTCATATGCTTGTCAACAAGGGGTTTGTGAAGGAAGTCTGAAACTTGTCAAAGAAGTCATAGTTTAAATTTCTATATGTTGAACAAATCCAAAAAGGGTATCTAAAAATGCAATTATTTTTCCTAGTCCTTAGGAAAAGTTAGGAGAAAACTTGAGAAAATAGGTCCAGCAAGGCTAATTGGGGTCTCTTAGGCCTAAAAGACATTTTTGAGGGATTTGAATGTTGGGAGTTGCATAGAAGACCAAAACTAGTTGAAACCTACTAAATAAACCTTGTTAACATCATTTCAACCCACCATAAGCATTTGGAGTCATTGGGATGTACTTGGGCTAGTTAAGTGTCTTAAGGGCTAGTGGGTTCTAGGACAAACTTTTCAAACGTGAAGAAGTATTCTTACCTATCCATCACCTCCATTGACCACTCTGCATCACAAACCTATTGGTCCAATATAAAGGGAACACATGGATCATTCAAAATAAAATGGTGTCTCTATTATGCAAAGACAAGGAAGGAAGCTTTGCAAAATAGCAAACTTTTCTATTTTGTAAAGGGCATGAAGGTGACATTGTGAAATAATGAATGCAGACAACACAAAATTTTAATCATAATTTTATGGCATGTTAACCCATTATTGAAGAATCAAACACATTGAAGTTTTCTTAAATTAATTATATGTGATTGGCTGAATGGGGGAAACAATAGCCAATAGTTCCTAGCAGCACCCTAGAGGGGGTCAAAGGGAAGTGCCCCTTATGGGGTGCTAGGATTAGTGGCCCTAGGTGTGCTCCTTGTTGTGATATAGGGCAAGGTCGAGAGGCAACACCCCTAAAGCCAAAAATGAATTTAATATTTTAAAAGGCACGGGGAGTTATATTTTTCTATTGGTTGGCTTATTTTAGCCCTAACTTTACAACTGGAAAAATCTTGTATAAAAGGCTTAGGGTTAGGGATTTTATGATGTGTGATGAGATTACATCTTCTTGTGCTGGTATTGAGTTGTAAGGGATTATAGATTGTATTCAAGTTATAATCACTGGATAATAAGAATATTGGACTCGTTGTTTGGTGGATGTAACCTAGAAATAAGATGAACCACATTGAATCTTTGTATTGTGTGTTCTTTTCTATGCGATTATTTTTATATGTGTTATATTGCATGTAATTAGTATTTGTGTCTCATTTCCTAACAAGTGGTATAAGAGAATGGTTATTTTCAATTATCCTCTACATGAAGGACTCACAGTTGAGTGGTAGCCTCACGATTGAGTGGGAGCAATGGTAGATGAGGCTAAGCTGAAGGTTGAGAAGTTTAATTAGAAAAACTTTTAGTTATTGAAAATGCAAGTGCAGGACTGTATTTATTAGAAGGAAATGTGGTGTGGCGAACCCACAAAATGGGTTACACTTTTTTGGAGGAAAAAATTCCTCCAAGAAAGCACACCCAACAATTGTTGGCTCTGGCATTTTTAATAGAAAGTTCAAAAAAGTTTTATTAGAAACTTTTATAGTTTTTATTGAAACTAATTAAATAAGTCATTTTGATCAAAACTAAGTGATGACACTATTTTCAATCGAAACTACTAAGATAGTTTTGATCAAAACTATTAAACCCAAGTTGGGTTTAAAAACCTCACCACTAACCCCACTTCAACCACTTTCTCTTTTTGGAGTGACAAGTTTTGACTGGAATAGAGAAAAAGTGCGGCACCTGACGCATAAACCAATGAATCATGTATAAAATTCATTTTTTTGACCCTCTCTAATATTTTTAAATAGATTTTATATATTTTTTGTATTTTTATTATATATATGCATTTTATATAGCTAGATATATGTATTATGTATATATGTATATTCACATATCATATGTGTATATGCATATATGTGTGTGTGCATATATATGTGCATATATGTGTACATTCATATATACACATATACATATATATGCTTGTATATATGTGTGTGTATATATACACACATATATATACATTTATACATACATACATACATATATATATATATGTATATATATATATATATATGTATATGTATATGTATATGTATATATATATATATATATATGTATATGTATATGTATATATATACATATACATGTATGCATATATGTATATAGGTATACATATATGTATGTATATGTATATGTTGACATTCTAGTCATGTTTTTTATTAGTGACATACACTTATTCAGATTGTGAGTTCATACCAAGCATATTGTACAGTAAAAAGTGTTAACCAAACATTTCAGTTGCTACCAAGTCCTATAGTTGCTACCAAGTTCTATGAATAGATTTTAGTTTAAAACGAGAAATTACTACAAAGTTAAAGTTTAGCAGTTTAAACCGAGCATTTTAGTGTATGCCAAGTTTACCAGTGTAAACCGAGCTATGTAGTGTTATTGAGTTCATAGTTGATGTGATGCAAGTCCAGTGTTGACCGAGCTCCTCAGTGTTAACCAAGTGACTCAGTTTATACTAAGCTTGAAGTGATAGTGTTTAGCGAGCTATGCAGTGTTAACCAAATGATTAAGTTTATATGCTAAGTTTAACAGTATTCGCTAAGTCACCAGTGCAAGCTGATTTCAAGACTACTTGGAAGTGATCAGTATGAATCAAGCTTCTATGTTTACCAAGTGCATGACATTGCCAAGCAGTGATAGTGGATGTTGAGTATTAGAATCTCACCGAGTTAGTCTTCAAAGCCTAAGTTTCTACACTTTGGTGGACTTTTTAATATTTTGTGTAAATTTGTATTGTGGCTAACTTTTTAATTATGTAATTGGATTGATATATATGTAATGTATTGTATCACATCCAATGTATGTATGTATCGAAGAAGAAGTAATGCAATCATCAGAGAATAGCAGAAGAGTGAATTACAAAGGCTACAATGGTATAAGGAGCAGGAAAGATTCATCTATCACAACAAGGTGATTTGTACACTCAAAGGAATCTCATTTACAAACCAACTTGTAGATTAGCTATTGTTTCATCCTAACAGGTGGATCAATCAAATCCTTTAACAAGGTAGACCTAATAGTCTTATGTAAATCTCTTTACCAAGAACATACTTTATTATATGTTTGTAAATCCCTTCACAAGTTGGACCTAGCAGTCCTTATTGCTCCTAACAGGGCAAATCATCAGAAGTGATCAATATAAGCCTTAATAGGCAAACTTTATATTGTAGTACTAAAGCTTGTGGGTATCATCCCCACCCCAGTTTTACTTTCTATTTGGAAGGTTTTTGGGTCACCAAATCTTGTGTCAAAGTGTTATGTATGCCTTTATGTTTTATTAGTTTCTCATGCATAAAAATAGATCAGAATTCATATAAAGGATCATTTGCTAATTGGGATAAAAGTTTTAGAAGTTATTGATTCACCCCTCCCCTCTCAGTAACTTAGCTTGTCATAATATTTCCAACAATTGGTAGCAGAGCATTGTGGTTCTTAGTGAAAGGATAAAGCATTTGCAACCAAATACTTTGAAATGCTTTACATTGGGTGAGTGACCATACCATAATTCAAAAGGTGTTGCACTTGTACTTTTCTTGACTTGTACTCGGTTCAGTGTATGAAAAGCCACACTTACAGCTTCTCTCCAATATTTTAGAGCAACAGTCTTTTCCATCATTAATATTTTGGAACAGTCAATCACAGATCTATTTCTTCTCTTAGCAATTCCATTCTATGGGGGAGTTCTAGGAGCTAATGTTTGTCTCTTGATTCTTTTGTCTTTGCAAAATATCTCAAATTCATTTGATGTGAATTCACCACCTCTGTCTGATCTTAGGCATTTCAAACTCTTTCCTATTTCTTTTTCAACTCTAGCCACATACCACTTAAACATTTGAAAAGCATCAGATTTTTTTTTTAAGAACATAACAGTCATCATCTTGGAATAATCATCAACAAACAACATTATATATTTATCTCCTTTGTAGCTCTGTACTTCTATTGGACCACATAAGCTAGTATGGACTAACTCAAGTACTTCTTTAGATGTATAGTTTTTACTCTTGAAAATTGACTTGGTCATCTTTCCTAGCTGACATTGTTTGCACATGATATTGTCAGGCTTCTTCAGTTTAGGTAAACCTTTGACTTTCTTCATTTTACTGATATTGACCAGATTATCAAAGTTGACATGACATAGCCTTCTATGCCATAACCACACATCATCAAATTTTGCAACAAGACAAGAAGCATTTTCCATATCAAGACAAAACAGATTACTTCTTGTTTGATCTCCTTTTCCTATCAATTTGCCATCAGTATCATAGATTTTTGCAGTTTTGTTTCCAAATTCTACTTTGCACCCTACATTGCCTAACTGTGAGACACTTAGAAAATTGTAGTTTAGTCCTTCAACATAATATGCATTATCACATGAAATTTTCTCTGTAAGCTTAATAGAACCTTTTCCTTTGATTTGACATGGAACATCATTACCAAATCTAACACTATTTCCATCATACTGAGTAAAGTTAACAAACTTACTTTTGTCTCCTGTCATGTGATGTGAGCATCCGCTATCTATAATCCATTTGTCATTCTTGTTCATACATGTTACCAATGTTGTAGGCTCTTCTTCATCAGATTGGTCCTTCATGGCCATGTAGATAATTTCATCATCATTATCATCAGAATCCTCTTCAACGATATAGCACTTCTTGCCTTTGTCTTTGTAATCTCTCTTATCATCTTCTTTTCTATTTGTGTACTAGTTACCTTCCTTGTATTCATTTTTCTGTGTACACCTTGCAGCAATATGCCCTACTTCATTGCAATTGAAGCAAACGATAGGCAGCTTACCTTTGAATTTTCCTTTGCCTCTGTGGAATCTTCTAGCTAATAATGCTTCCAATTGTTCCACATCTTCCTCATCAGTGCTACTGTCATTGGATACATATTTCATCTTTCTTCCCTTCTTTGATTTCACCTGTTTAGCATCTTTTAGTGATAGCTTGGCCTTGAAAGTAGATTCAACATTCTCAGGTTTGTAGTTGTCAAAGTTAGATAACTCAAATGCAGTGAGTCTACCTACTATACCTTCAAAACTTAGATTGTTTCCTGGCACACATCTTAGCTCTTGTATAGCTGATACTCTAATAGCATAGATAGGGAGTAAGGTTCTCAAAAAATTACTATTAACAGTATCATCATCTAATTGACCACTCAAACATCTTATTGCACTTACCACTTCCTTTATTCTAGCGGCATACTGAACAACATTCTCACCTTCTTCCATTTTCATATCATCAAACTTTCCTCTAAGGCTTTCTCTTTTTTCTCTTTGGACATTCTGATCTCCTCCATAAATGTCTGATAAGGCTTTTCCACATCTTGAATGTTGTGTCACATCCTTTGATATCATCGAATTCAGCATAGTTGAGTGCAGAAGCAATTTCCAGCATTGTTTGATTGTGTTCCTGTTTGTTTTTCAAATCTTCTGCAGTAAGAGTACCAATTGGATCAACATGTTTAGTAACAATTGAATTTTGGGCATAATCTCATATGGATCCAAGATGTAGCTTCATCAAGCTTTGCCATGCAATAAAGTTGTCTTTTTTGAGCTTGGGAACTTCTCTTTTAGGCATTTTGATCTTTCTGCTTCTAGTCCCTTTAAACTAAGTCAGCAGCTAAGCTATGATACCAATTGTTATAATTCTTTTAGAATAAATGAGAGGGGGTGGGATGGGGGGCGTGAATCAGTTATTCAAGGTCCAATGCCACTTTTTCTCTCAAACCTCAATAACACAAAACTAAAACTATCATGCATGTAATTTGAACATTTAAACAACTATGAAAAGTAGACATGCATCACACCATAATGCTAAGAATTTGATAACCCAGAAACCCTCCAGGAATAAGAAGGTAAAACTAGGGTGGGGATGATACCCACAAAATAACTGCACAATTGATTTCAACCACTTCTGATGGTCTGCCCTGTTAAAGGCTACAACACATTGTTAAATGTGACCTTGTTAGAGGATTTCACCATACTGTTAGGAATGGGCCTGGTTAAAGGACTTTGGAACATTCACTTGGAATGTCACCCTATTAAAGGATTTACAACATGGCTATTAAACCAACCTAAGTCCATAGGGTTTATCTTAACTGTTACAATTGCTAGAGAGTAACAATAATAACTTTTGATCTGATACAAATTACAACATATCTTGCAGATTACAGATCACACTTCAGTTCAATCCTTTGCTTGGCTTTAATCGCTACAGCTGTGAAAGCTTATCATCTCAAGCTTCGTCATCTTGAGTCTTCTTACTCATTACACCAATGCAATCATATCTATGGTCACCTATCGAAGCAGAGTATTTGTGCTCTCTTCCACCTTAGCACTTTCTTCAGCATTTCATAATTTCATGCTTGACCACCACACAACACTTTGCTTCGTGACCTTATGACTCCTTAAATAGAAATCTGGAATACCTTTCCTGCTCGATTCTCCCTTTCCAACTTTAGGGTTCCAACAGATTAGGTAAAATACAATGTATCTATCCCATATTTTGCTCTTATCTAGAAACTTTGTATAGAATCCAACTGTATTTGCCAAAAATGGTTTACATAGTGTTCTGTGCCACCAACTCATCATTCTTATCTTCTATTTGGTTCACAAAATTCTAGATAACTACCATGTCGGCTCAGATTTGGTGAATCTTCAATTTTCAAAATAATGCAGCACCTCAACACTATTGGTTTACTGATGCTCAGCACCCTCTGTATTACTCGACTCCTATATTCTGCTCGGCATCTGATCTTCGCTCGGCACTTGATATTTACTCGGCACTTGAAGATCACTCGACACTTGATATTTACTTGGCACTTGAAGATCACTCGGCACTTGATATTTACTCGGCACTTGAAGATCAGTTGGCATGCTCTAAAACTTAGCTAAAACTTACATCTTTGATATGTCTTTGAAATGTCCCTTTACTAATTTTTTATGATATTTCCAGCCTCAAATCAGAACTTTAAAATCAAACAACCAATATTACAAAGATCTGTCAATTCTCCAATAAAACCCAAATCGGGTATGTCCAAATTAGTGCCAAAAAAAACTTCACAACTTCACAAATTGTTAATAAATCTGAAAATGGACATTTTTACAGAAATTTCAGCAGCATAACAGCCTACAAAATGACATTTCCAGATTTGTACAGCCCTTACACAACAGATCACAAACGTAGAGCAAAACTATGCTCAATCGGGCTCCCGAAATTAACACCAAAATGCCCGAAAACACCAAAAAACACTCATAAATTATCTCAGAAGTTTGATCACGACCCAATACATATATTTGGCTCTATTTTAACATCATAAAGTCTGAAATACAACAGCAAACCAAACTGATATGAAACACTCAACTGAAAACCCAAATTCAAACCAAAAACAATCCCCGAAAACACCCAAATCGGCACTATTCAGCACAAGGGCAAACTCTGTATGAGCATGCACATGGAATGGCTTCAAACTCCCGTCCTTAGCCTTCCTGGAAACCTGCAAACTCCCGTTCTTGGGTCTCCTTCTCCACAGGTTTGGCAGCCTCTGAAGAACAACAAGAAAATTAGCAAGAATCAAGATGTAGAATGAGCCCAAAATGCCTCCAAACCCCTTTTAAAGAGGGCATAACCCTAACCCACGTCCAAGAGGGGTTAATAAAATATAATTTAATAATAATTTTTATTTATTAGTCCATTGGTTTCCAAAGATTAACCCCTTTTTCCGAAATTTCACCTTTTTGGAGCCTGCCTGCCTTAACAAAGTTTTTTTTTTTTTAATTATTTGAATAGGGGACATGACAAGTCCTCCCCTCCCAAATATTGCTTGTCCTCAAGCAATGAAGGTTGGAATTCTCAAGAATATGTTCTCCTTCCCAAGTTGCATCCTCTAGTGGTAATCCTTTCCATTTGACCAAATGCTCTATGATGCTCCTATTTCTCAACCTTTTCTCTCTTGTATCCAAAATTTCTTCTGGTATCAAAACTAATTTCCCTTCATCATCAAGAGGTGGTAATTCTGTAGATACTATGGTTTTCTGGCCTATAACCTTCTTTAAGCAAGATACATGAAAAATATTATGTATTTTGCTGTTTGGTGGGAGCTCCAATTCATAAGCTACCTCTCCTACCTTCTTGATGATTTTATAAGGCCCATAGAACCTTGGCTTGAGTTTCTCTGCCCCACTTCTCTTCAAGGTGCTTTGCTTATATGGCTGCAACCTAAAAAATACCAAATCTCCCACCTCAAAAGATCTTTCAATCCTTTTCCTGTCAGCATATATCTTTTGTTGGTTTTGTGCATGTTGTAGATTATCCTTGAGGGACCTTATTATGTCTTGGCTTTGCTTGATGAAATCACTTGCTGCGGGTACTCTGCTATCGGAAAGTATTAGATCAACAAAGGAAAGGGCATCGTAACCATAAAGAGCACGAAAAGGAGGCATACCAATAGACATGTGATGAGATGTATTGTAACAATACTCCCCTAGGTGTAACCATTTCACCCAAGCATGTTGTTGATTTGAAACATAGTTCCTCAAATATCCTTCTATCCATTTATTAACTATCTCTGTTTGTCCATCTGTTTGAGGGTGATAGCTAGTACTGGGAGTGAGTTTAGTTCTTGCCAAATGAAAGAGCTCCTTCCAAAAAGAGCTAAGGAATCTACTGTCTCGGTCACTAACAATGTTTCTAGGCAAACCATGTAATCTAAAAATTTCCTTGAAGAACAATTCAGCCACTTGTGATGCCTTGAAATCAGATGTGATAGGAAAGAAATGTGCATACTTAGTTAGTCTATCTACCACCACATATATGCAATCCTTACCTTGAACCTTGGGCAACCCAGTGATGAAATCCATGGAAATACTTTCCCATTTTTGTTCAGGAATAGGAAGTGGCTGCAACAACCCTGCAGGAAAATTTTGCTCACTCTTGCTTTGTTGGCATACCATACATTCCTTAATGTGTTTAAGGACATCCTCCTTCATACCCTTCCATGAAAACCGCTCTCGAATTTGCCTGTATGTCTTGAAGTATCCCTGGTGACCAGCCAAAGGTGTGTCATGAAAAGCCCTCAATATCCTCTCCTTAGTTTTTGACCCTGGTACTAAGAAGATCCTGTTCTTGTAATAAATCAATTCATCAACAACCTTGTACCTGTTATCATCCACTAACTTATCCAAAATCTTGGTGGCAAATGAATCTTTAGCATACTCTAAAATTATGGAGACTTTCCAATCAGCAGAGATAGATGATAAGGAACACAAAGTGGGCTTTCTTGAGAGAGCATCAGCAACCACATTATTCTTTCCTTTCATGTATTCAATATCAAAATCATAAGCTTGCAATTTGCTTACCCATTTTTGTTGACGATCATTCAAATCCCTTTGGTTCAAGAAGAACCTGAGGCTATTATGGTCTGTCTTTACAATGAATCTCCCACATACCAAATATTGTCTAAACTTATGAAGTGCATGCATGATTGCCAACATTTCCTTATCATAGATGGAGTACCCTTTCTCTGATTGATTTAATTTTCGACTCTCAAATGCTATTGGATGTCCCCTTTGAGTTAGGACAGCCCCTATACCTTCTCCTGAAGCATCACATTCAACAACAAAAGGTAAAGAGAAATCTGGAATTGCAAGCATAGGGCATGAACTCATTACCTCCTTAAGCTTATCAAATGTTTTTTGTGCCTCTTCTGTCCAAACAAAAGCTCCTTTCTTTGTCAAATCAGTCAAGGGGGCAGCAAGCTGAGAAAATCCCTTGGCAAATCTCCTATAGTAGCTACACAACCCGAAGAAACCTCTCAACTGTGTAAGATTAGTGGGTGGAGGCCAATCCAAAATTGCCTGGATTTTTTGTTGATCAACCTGTACTCCTTTAGAGCTTATAATATGTCCCAAATATAGGATCTCTGTCAAACCAAACTCACATTTAGATAGCTTAGCATAGAAGGATTGCTGCTCCAAGATTCCCAAAATAGTGTCTATGTGCTTTAGATGCTCTTCCCATGTTTTACTGTATATCAAGATATCATCAAAAAATACCAAAACAAATTTTCGAAGATGCTGACTGAATACCTTATTCATACAAGATTGGAATGTTGCTGGTGCATTAGTGAGTCCAAATGGCATAACAAGAAATTCAAAGTGCCCATAGTGACATCTGAAAGCAGTCTTTTCCACATCTTCACTCCTCATTCGGATTTGATGGTAGCCTGATCTTAAGTCAATTTTTGAGAAGTATACAGCACCATGTAACTCATCAATGAGTTCATCTATGCATGGTATGGGATACCTATTTTTTATGGTCTTCTTGTTTAGAGCCCTGTAGTCTATACACATTCTCATTGTACCATCCTTTTTCTTGACAAGTACCACAGATGATGCAAATGGACTAGAGCTAGGCCTTATGAATCCCATGTCCAGGAGTTCTTTAATAGTTTTTTCAATTTCTTCCTTATAACCTCTTGGATGGCGGTATGGGGTTGTTATAACTGGTTTGGCACCCTGTTCTAACTCTATAACATGCTCAAAACCTCTATCTGGTGGTAATCCTGGAGGCAAGTCATTGAAAACTATACTATGCTTATCAAGAATATTTTGAATTTCAAAATGGAAATTACCTTGATTCTTGGGAGAGCTTGTTGGTTGGATTATGACTCCTGCTGCCCATGTTACTTGTCCTCTTCGAAAAGTCCTCTCCATCCTCTTTGCAGAGACCGCCTTAGGTGCTCCATTTGATAACCCTCTCAATATGACTTCTTTCCCATTGGAATGAAATTTAAACTCCATAGTTTGATGGTTCATGTAATAGCCTCCGATAGAGTGCAACCATTGAACACCCAATACAAGATCTGTCTCCCCAATACCAACCACATAGAAGTCATCACATAACTCATAATCTCCTAAGGTCATCTTGAGTTGTTTCACCACCCGTGTGCAAGGCATAGTGAATCCATCAGCTACAGTAACATTGAATCCCTCAAAATCTTCTGCTTTAAGCCCTCTTTTCATGACAAATCCCTCATCAATAAAATTGTGAGTTGCCCCACTATCAAGAAGAACAGTCAACCTTTGCCCTGCTAGTACCCCTCGAATTCGGAAGGGATGGTATCTTGGGACTCCTGATAGTGCTGCTAAAGTGCCATCCTTGCTGATTTCTTTTACTTTCTCTTCTTCTACCTCCTCCTTAGTATCATGAAATTCCTCATGCTCATCTGAATCAGATTCTGAAGCAACTTCAATATAGTGCACTTGACCTTTCCCCAAACATCTGTGTCCTGGAACCCATGGTTCTCTACAAGTAAAACAAAGTTTTTTCCTTCGTAATTCACTCCTAGTCTCTTCATCTACCTTCTTTTTTGCCACATTTGTCACATCTTTTGGTGGTAGTGTTGGGAAAGTCTTTTTCTGAAAATTTCCCTTATGTTGCCAAAGATTTGGGGGTTTTTGATTAGTGATTGATTTCATAGGCACGCACGTTTCAAGTTGCAAGCTTCTTTTGATAGCTTCCTGTAAGGTTGAGGGTGAGAAAGCCTTAACCAAACCCTTAACAGAATCTTCTAAACCATCAAGAAAAAGATAAACGATCCTCTTTTCACTCATATCAGGTACCATAACAGCCACTTTTTGAAATTCTTCTACATACTCATTAACTGATTTGGTTTGCTTCAACTTTGACAATTCTTTAAAGTACTCTTCATCATCCTTGAGGTCAAATCTATCTATCACCCTTTGACTGAAATCTTCAAATGTAGTTACCTGATCGTGACCTTGAGTAGTCATTCCATGATACCACCAATCATAGGCTGCATCTTCCAAGTGTAGACTTGCAAATTGAATAGCATCACTCTCTTTCATGGGGTTGAGTGTGAAGAAAGTTTGTAATTTTTGTAGCCATGCTCTAGCTGAAATTTTATTTGTTCCATCAAAAGTAGGCGCTGTAAACTTGCTTATTTTATTTTTGAGCTCTCTTCCACTTGTGTCATGCTCCCTCCTATTCTCTTTCTTGGGCATCAAAGCGTTCATCATATCCACATATTCTTTAAAAGGAACTGAACTACGAAAGTCATCATCTAAGCCATTGTAAGTAGCTCTTAATGTAATCAAATTACCTGTAACCTCTTCCACTGGATTAATGGCTGGATTTGGTACTGGTGGCTCATCTGCAGGCAAGAAAATAGATTTGGATGATTTAGATGGTGTGGATCTCCCATTTCTCGGCTCCTCTGAAGTGCTCCCTTTCTCATTAATAGATGCAATTCCTTGTAATTTTTCTGTCAATATTCGCAAAGCCTCTCTAGTTTCCGCCAAACCATCCACTGTTTGCTTCTGAGTATTTTGGATGTCTTGGAAGAATTTCTTTGCCATCTCATCTGGATCAGCCATACTTTTTTCTTCCTTGGATTTTGTACTTTTGCTTTCAACTGGGGGTTTGATCAAAATTTCTTTATTCTTTTCTCGCTGCAAATATCTTTTTTCTCTTTCACTTAGTTGCATGCAATCATAAAATATGACATGCAAGATCTGGGTAGTTATCAAAACTTGACATGCAAGATCTGGGTAGTTGTTAAAACTGACATGCAACTTCTACAAACCCTCAGGCTGGCAAGATCACGGCTCTGATACCACTGAAATGTCCCTTTACTAATTTTTTATGATATTTCCAGCCTCAAATCAGAACTTTAAAATCAAACAACCAATATTACAAAGATCTGTCAATTCTCCAATAAAACCCAAATCGGGTATGTCCAAATTAGTGCCAAAAAAAATTCACAACTTCACAAATTGTTAATAAATCTGAAAATGGACATTTTTACAGAAATTTCAGCAGCATAACAGCCTACAAAATGACATTTCCAGATTTGTACAGCCCTTACACAACAGATCACAAATGTAGAGCAAAACTATGCTCAATCGGGCTCCCGAAATTAACACCAAAATGCCCGAAAACACCAAAAAACACTCATAAATTATCTCAGAAGTTTGATCACGACCCAATACATATATTCGGCTCTATTTTAACATCATAAAGTCTGAAATACAATAGCAAACCAAACTGATATGAAACACTCAACTGAAAACCCAAATTCAAACCAAAAATAATCCCCGAAAACACCCAAATCGGCACTATTCAGCACAAGGGCAAACTCTGTATGAGCATGCACATGGAATGGCTTCAAACTCCCGTCCTTAGCCTTCCTGGAAACCTGCAAACTCCCGTTCTTGGGTCTCCTTCTCCACAGGTTTCGCAGCCTCTGAAGAACAACAAGAAAATTAGCAAGAATCAAGATGTAGAATGAGCCCAAAATGCCTCCAAACCCCTTTTAAAGAGGGCATAACCCTAACCCACGTCCAAGAGGGGTTAATAAAATATAATTTAATAATAATTTTTATTTATTAGTCCATTGGTTTCCAAAGATTAACCCCTTTTTCCGAAATTTCACCTTTTTGGAGCCTGCCTGCCTTAACAAAGTTTATTTTTTTTTAATTATTTGAATAGGGGACATGACAGTCTTGGTGTGTCTATCCTCTGTGTCTTAGAGTATGTCATTAATACACTATTTCATCAATGGCTTAGCTGATCCTTATACATCATTACAACATCATAACTTCAACGTTTTTCTAAGTACTCTAGTTACATCTTATTGATTGCCACCTCCTTGTCAATCAACCAACTTATAGTATTTGGATCACTAAAGCAATTGTCATTCTTGCAAGTAGCAAGTTTGACATCAATGACAAAATAATGATTGAAAAAATTATTTACCAATTCCATTACTCTTCTTTCATGAGCTTTTCAATCATTTCCAATAGAATTTAAATCACATAATAGAGAGTAAGTGAAAAGAAAATTATTGATTCACCTTGTATGAAAACCCTCATGAATGGATGTAATAATCATTCATATTCATGAAGATGCTTGAAATGTGTTTGGAATCCAAAGAGTTGACCTTGGAATGAGATAAATCAAATATGTCTTCACAAATGTATAGAGTTATGATTTCTAATCCTAGATCTTGAATGCATGTATGCTTGATAACCACATGGAGAGAGAGAGAGAGAGAGAGAGAGAGAGAGAGAGAGATGTGTGGATCTTCTTATTGTTGGAATGTCTTAATGTGAAGAATGCTTCTGAGAGGGGGGGTGAATCAGAAGTACTGGCCTTTTATCCATTTTTAAACCCTTAATAACATATAACTGAAATTAACATGCATGCATATAAACATTAAATAATCATGAGAAACAAACATGCATCACCACATAACACTTGAGATTTTGGTAACCCAGAAACCCTCTAGGAATAAGAAGGTAAAACTGGGGTGGGGATGATAACCACAAAATTACTGCAGCAATTGATTTCAACCACTTCTAATGGTTTCCCCTGTTAAAGGCTACAACACACTGTTAAATGTGACCCTGTTAAAGGATTTCTACACCGTGTTAGGAGTGTGCCTTGTTAGAGGACTTAAGAAAATTCAACTTAGAATGCCACCTTGTTAAAGGATTTACATAAGGTTGTTAAACCTACCCAAGTCCATGGGATTTCCAAGTTCCTAATACAATTGTGAGAGAGTATTAGAATAATACACCTGATCTAATGCAATCTCTGATGCTGATCTCAGGTACTTGATTTGCTCTACTATTAACTGATCTATGCTAGATCTGATTTGCTGATTGTGTTCCTTATTCTATTCTAATCAACTGGATGTGTAAATGTTGTCCTTTCCTCTTAATCTTTGACACCAATGTTCTGCAACGACCTTAATAGGCTCTACTTTTTCTTCTTCTCACGATTCCTTTCTCCTCTATATGTTCAATGGCATCAAGACTCCCTTATAAAGATTAGTGGTCTGTCATGCATCCTTGATTAAAATGTTACTACTCAAACCCTTGAAATTCACCCATTGGCTGCATGCAATCTCCAATTTTCTAAGTGGTTGCATGAAGATCGCATAGGTGATTGTGAGGATTTGATCTTATCCTTTTATCCTATCAATGAGTCATGCATAACCATTTTTCATCTTGGCTTGCAATTGCACAAACTTTTATGTTGATCCTACATTGCTCGGCACATGAAGTAATACTGATGCTCAACACCATCTATTATGGATTTCTCGGTATTTACTGTAGTTTCTGCATTACTCGACACTTGTTAGTTTTCTGCATTGCTCGGCTTCTACTAATTCTTGAATTACTTGGCTCGTATAGGATTACTATGTCACTTGGCAACTATTGAATTCCTGCTTTTCTTAGCACCTGTTGGATCTTGAGTCACTCGGCATCAACTGTAATGTGTTGTGCTCAGTAGCAACTATAGTTTTCTCGACACTCTCTATGACTCGGCACATACAGAAATTCTAGCTCGGCTTTCATTGTATACTCAACATGTATATGAAGATGATTAAGTGTGTCGACACTCGTTTGTCAAACTTACTTATAGATCAACACTTGTTTGATTAAGAATTCATCTACTTGGCCATCATTAGGGAGAAACTTGCATCAAATGGAGAAGATTAAATTTTCTTGGATGGATCTCAAAGAAATGAAGACTTGGAGATCTTAAATTGGATGCTTGCCTTCAAGTCCTAAATCCAAATGCTCAATTACACAACTTGGATGCTCGATGATAGATTACACTTGCTCATGAAACCATGTTATGGAATGTTTTTGCAAATGAGGAGGCGATGTGATTTTGTGATCCATTTCAAAATTCAAATTTCATCAAGGATTATCACAAATCTAAACCTTAGAGGAATCCCATGCCATCAGGCCTAAAAATCCCAGATTTAAGTCAACTAGTCAACTTGTCTTAGGTAGAATAAGCTCAAATTTCCCATAGATGTCAAGGAGGATGAAAATAAGTGGGGAAAGAAAATGCAAATTTTTGTGATCAAACACAACAAACATTTAGACCTTGAAATCATCAAAATAGGGTCTAATAGGTCATAGAGCCTCCATTTATGGGTACTAACTTTTTAGGATGATATAGTTTCAATTTTACTTATATGAAACAAGTATTCTCTGTTGTTATGATGCATTTATTTTGTGTCCCCTTTTAAATTTTAATTTTGATTGTTCATCTTCAATTGCGAGAAATCATCTAATTTCTTTAAACTCAAGTTTGATGGCATTTGAATGGGAATTGGGGTATTTAGAGAAAAAAAAATGGTGAATGTAGGTGGTTTAAAATCAATGAGCACAAAGTATGCACTTGAGGTGGAATGAAGCAACATTGTAGTTGGATGGAAGGGACATGGTCATATCAATAGTTCAGGTTGGTCACATCTTAGCAAGAAGTAGTGGTTTCATTGTTTACATTCCATCACCAATATGCAACTTATTTTATGGTTTCAATATGCAACTTATGTGACAATATTTGGGTTTTATTATGGGTTAGCTTTAGTTGGAAAATGTCATGTGCATCTAACAATTTGATCTATGATATTTTTTCTTTGGGTTTATTCAAATTAGGTTTGAGTGTCATTTTGTTGTGAGCGATCCATAAGGTAGCAAGTCAAAACTTGTCGATACTTTGGACAAGTTAAACTTGGGACAAGACACACAACCTTTTTTATTATAATTAGGCATATATATAGAACATATATTCATTGTCAGAGATATATTTTTTGGGCTATTATTTATATGTGTGATTTTTTTAAATTTTTATTTTTTTGGCTTCTTACCTACCACATACTAGTAGTAAAATGCATAAATGTGAGGTCCAAACATCTCCACTAACATATTATGTTTAAGATCTTGTATTCTAACTCCTCTTCCCTATCATCATATTTGATAGTTACAATCTAAAACCTTCACCATATTTGATAAAACATTGATCATAACTAAAAGCCTTGCCAATTCAGTTATTGTAAAAAATCTAAAATTGCTTTGAAATCAACACATCTTGCTTGAAAGACTTCAAATGATTTGAAATCAAAATGGGATCTAATAGGTCCTAGAGCTTCCAATTATGGGTGCTAACTTTTGACAATGATACAATTTAAAGTCTATTTGTATGAAACAAGTTCACTCTGTTTGTGTTATGCATTTAATGTGTCCTCTTTTAAATTTGAATTTGAATGTTCAACTCCAATTGTGAGAAATCATCTTGTTGCTTTAAACTCAAATGTGATGGCATTTGAATGTGAAATGGGGTTTTTTATAAAAACATTATTGGTGAATGTAGGTGGTTTAATATTGAAATGACCAAAAGCTCTACACTTGAGATGGAATAAAGCAACATTGTGGCTGGATCAAAGGAACATAGTCATATCAATAGATTAGGGTGGTCATCTTAGTAGGAGGTAGTGATTTCATTGTTTACATTCCCACAGCAATATGTAACTTGTTTTATAGTTTCAATATGCAACTTGTTTACAATCCACACGACAATATTTGATTAACATTGTGGATTAGCTTTAATTAGCGAACCTCATGTGTGCATCTAACAATTTGATTTGTGATCTTTTGGCTTTGGGTTTATTTAAAATTAGGTTTTGTTGTGAGTGGCCCTCTCAACAACAAGTCAAATCATGTCGATACTTTGGACAAGTTGAATTTGGGACAATATACAACTTTTCTATTATGTTTAGGCATATATATATATATATATATATATATATATATATATATATATATATATATATATATATATATATATATATATATATATATTGTGGGCTATTATTTATATGTGATTTTTTTGACTCTTTGACTTTTTACCTACTATATACTAGCAGTAAAATGCATAAGTGTGGGGCCCAAACACCTCCACTAACATATAATGTTTAAGAGCCCACATTCTAACTATTGTTCCCTAACATCATATTTGATAGGGGAAACGATCCAGTAACTGCCTAGGGTATTTTGTGCACCTACAATTCCTAATCCGTATGTCAAAATTTGTCAATTTTTTCGGTGAACCTCGGTAGGTGAGTGAAGAGTTTAAGACCAACCTTTCGGCTTTCCTGCATTTATGGAGCTCTTTGTAGAACTCATAGAGTGCGAGGTGATCTAAAACTGTCATTTTAAAATGTTCGCACAATACCTGCCACAAAAACCCCTAATAGCCGTTATAGTACTTTTTGTACAAATGGACCAATCAACAATCAAGAAAACTAAAAAATGAAAAAAAGCAAATGACTATTGGTGTTCATGGTGATTTGCTGTGGCATGTTTTTGTGTAGGTACCGAGTTTTTTTTGGGTAGTAATTAGGGATAAAAAGTAATAGCTAACGTAACAACATTGGATATATGAACGACAACTAACTTGTGGCCCCCAATTGCAATCTAAAACCTTCCCCATATTTTATAAAAATTGATCATAATTAAACACCTTACCAAATCACTTATTGAAAATATTATGCAAATGTGCTTTGAAATCAGCACATCTAGCTTGAAAAGCTTCAAATGATTTGAAATCACGAAATCTATTTTAAAAGACTTTCGAAAAATTATTACTACACTCACTACTACTAGATCCTCTCCATATATAAAAACAAAAGTAGTTGAACTTATTCTGCAAATGAATTTAAATTAGACCAACCAGCCAACCAGCCAACCCTGAAAACAGCATGTTTGATTTATGGGGGAGACAACAATCTGCCATAGATTAAGGCTGCAAGGAAATGATGCCCCGCTTACTACACCCAGGGTCCCATGAGAGACCACCGACTTCGCTTATTTGGCTTATAAATCATTCCCAACGGCTCATCCATCCTCATCATCGAGCACGTCGCGAGATCGAATCCCAATGGACTCCACCTCTGTATTCCCCCTTTTCGTCCTCCTTGCAATCCTCACATCCTTCGCCGCGGCGTATCCTTCAGGCGCCGACTTCATTACATCTTCCTGCCAAATCACCCGCTATCCCGACGTCTGCGTGGCGTCTCTGAGATCTTATGCACCCTCTCTGCAGGCCAAGCAAAGCCAGAGCGACCTCGTAAAGGCTTCCGTCAGTGTTAGCCTCGCCAATGCCCGAAATACCTCGGCCTGGGCTGTTAGAATGGCAAAAAATAGCAAGGGCCTGAGCAAAATGGAGCGCTCGGCGCTCAAGGATTGCGTGGAGAATTTCGGGGATACTTCGGATCAGATCAGCCAGTCTCTGGCCGAGCTGAAGCATCTGAAGCGCGGAACTTTCAGGTTTCAGATGAGCAATGTGCAGACTTGGATGAGTGCCGCCCTGACAAACGAGGACAGTTGTCTTAATGGCTTCCAGGCCGCTGGAAATGGGAAGGTTAAAACGCTCGTCCAAGGGCGTGTGCAGAGTTCTTCTAAGTTGATCAGTAATGCGCTTGCTCTGGTCAATAACCTCGCTTCCACTGCAGGATATTGAAAGCTTTTGTGATCTTTACCTATTGTAGGCCTCTGTTTCTTTATGTATTGTGTGTTGGGAAGTCTCTGTTTGGGGATTATGGGAGGCGGTATATTGTAAAATTATGTAATGGTTTGGTTTTTCGGTACATGTGAGGAAATGGCAGAAATCGAGATTCGCAAATGTATAATTGTGTGGTTATTTATATATTACTTTTGTTCTGTGTCATGAGCGTTGCCTATCTCCGGGATTTAAATTTATATGCTCTTCTGATCCGGTCTGATGATGGATCATTTAATATGATATGGTAAAAGAATACAATTGAAACAAGTATGTTATATGGTAAAAGAACACAAGCGAAACCATTTTGTTGGATAAACTTTTTTGAATGTTTACAATGATTATATCAGGTCTATGTGCTCTGTATTATATCATATTTTGTCTTCACCTGAACGGATTTTCTTTCTTAATGCTCCTCACAGGAGATATTTGAGATAAAGATTGGGACATTTGTGATTTCCACAGTCTGATTGATATCAGATTTGTCTTTCTGATCTCAATATTATAGTTTAGAAACAAATGATTACCAATGAAATTTAAATCAGCATTCAGTTTCCGTCTGATTGATGTTCTTCTCCAAAATTCTGTGAATGCTGTAAATTTCAGATTTGTTTGAACTGCTAACAACAAATTTACAGAAGCGACAATTCCAAACATTGTGCCTCTGAGGATTCTGTCAATTCAACAAAGCCTTGTATTCGTAGCATTATTGAGATTTGAAACTTCTCTAGCTAAAGATAAATTTCGGTCAGTATTCATCTGTTGCAGATAAATGTCCAGCTGGTGCAGTTCTGACAGACCTTGACCTGTAAAGTTACTATTGGTTTGTATTGCTGAAAGTGTTCCACCAATTTCAGTTATTTTGAGTTGTTGATGCTTTGACAGTGAGAGCTTTTCAAGTGATCGTTAATCAAAGGTTTGAAACCTAACTAAAAGAGGAATTATTAGGTTTACATGCTGCTAATTCCAGTAGCATCACTTTTCATGACATTAATGATTGAATTTCGTATTATCATTCGATGCATGAATTAAGATCATCATATGATGCAATTTAGGTGTAAGTGCTGCCTAATCAAACTCAATTTGATGACTTTAAAAGGAGACGATTCATCTATTTACTTGTTCTGATGAGTACGGGCCTCTGCTCACCTGCATGTATTGTTCATTCTTCACTGCAACTGCAATTAGCTTACATCTTTGGATGTTCTGTTTTCAAAATATCCTCCACTTTTTAATCTCCTGGATCATTACTTTGCTTAACAATAATGAATTATAGAATGTATTCCGAAATATCAATGAAGAAAAAATTTCAATAATCGTATTTCAAATTTATAATTTCATTCTCTTTTGTATTGAATCGTTTGCTCTAATAAGATCGATTAGCCTAGTTTAAGACGAGGTTTCTAATACATTATTTTGTTCATTAGAATGCTCGGCATCCTTTGGGAGCTTGGACGGTAATTGCAGGGATATCCGGTTGGTATACTGGCCTGAATTTTTGTAAGAGTTAAGTTAGCTTAGGGTTTTAGTAATATCTTTACTCTGATTAATATCCATTACTGTACTTTCCTGAATTATTCGGTTTGGGTGACAAACTTTTGTATCAGAGGCATCATGTGACAAAGGCATCTGCAAGAACTCTTTTTCTGTACAAGATTCCACTTTAGTAGACCCCATGCATATGGTTTCTGCACATAACTGATAACTTTGTGACATTTTTTCCAACATGCAGGACAAGTTTCTAAAAGATATGGATGAAGATGGCAACAGTACAGGTCAGTACTAACTTTTGAATCTGATCAGTGAGAAAAAATCTTATGGTTTAAGTTTATACTTTTTTAATCTGATCCCTAATGTATTCTTTTTTCTTGAATTCGATTGTATTACACAATTGAATCTAGAAAAAATAATACATTGATTTAGATTGTGGGAATCTGATAAGACTAACTGATCAGTAATGCTGTACCAAAATACCATTCAATACCATGTAAATTGTGGGAAAAATGGATCGCATATCTCAGACCTATTATAAAAAGCTCTTATCAATGGAACCAACCTCGCCTCCTTTTTATAAGACTTAATTTTTTTTGGAAAACTGAATCTTTTTTTTTTTTTCCAAATGTTTTGACTAAAATTGAAATCCCAATTAGTGCTACAACAAATCAGCCATTTTCAAGTCCAAATAAAAACCATCTTGGCTGTTTTAAGCTCTTATCTTCTTTCAAGTCCTCTTCCCTGCTTGTGTGTGTACATGACACTTTGTGAGCCATATTGTCTTCTTCATTTTGGCTTGTCTTCAAAAAGGTCTAAGTTGTTTTGTTACACTCATACTTTTGCTTCTTTGCTACAGTCACCACCCAGCTTCATGAATCTTCCTATACAATTGGGAAATATGTTAATGGCTTCCATATGTGTGGATATCTTTCCTTTTCAATCAACTTTACGAGAATGCGCCGTGATATAAGGTTGTAGACTTCTCTGAGAGGTACATTGGATAAAGATTACCTTTGTTCCGTAATTACTGGCTTTCTGATAATAAGGTTGTAGACTTGAGGGTTACAAGAACTGTTTGGTGCAATAAGTGCTGTGGTCTGTGAATGAAAGCTGAGTTTGATCAAATATGTGGACTTTGGGATCATTATATGGAGTTTCCAAATTGGTCTATAATTACGGCCTCTATTTTACCTCCTTTTAAACGATTGGGTATTTCAATATTTAATGTGCTTTCTGGATATTTTGGGGAGGATAAGATGTTTAAACGTTTCAACGTGTTCATACAAGCAAATCAGTTTAGAGTGGAATGGAATTTGAATTTTTTAGTTATCTATTTCCAAAAGAAAGTCATCAGTATTATAAAATTTTATACTTACTCTTAGTTATCTATTTTCAAAGTATTCATTAGATAAATTCATTAATACATTTTGAAATTCGAAATTGTTGTGTTTATTTGTTTTGCATTAAAAAAAAAAAGTCTGATGGTTTCGGCTGTAGTACAGAGTTTTAGGAACTTTGGGTTAGTTTAGTTTAGATATTTACGAGTGTTGGGTCTGTTGAAGATTGGTCGAAACAATTAATTTAATCATCATAATTTTTAGGAAATTGCTAAATCAGTACTTCACATTTTCTTAGATCAGACTAGTTTAGGAATTGAAGAGTACTACTTCAAAAGATCTTGTGTCAAAGATAGACAATTTGGAATAATAAAGAATTATAATTTTATTGACATCACAATAGATGAAAGAATTGATAGCAAGCTCTCTAGACTGTTCGGTACAAAAAAAAATCAACCATAAAAATAGACCATTACAAAGATAAATAATTTTATCTTTGAAAAGAAAGAAAACTTCTTTATCTTTAATAAATAAAACAAATATCGATCTTATATATGATCATTAAAAATATCTATCAAACAAAAAGACAACTTCATTTTTTTCCCCAAAAAATGTCATATCAACTCTTTTTTATTTTATCCATAATAAAATAATCAATAACCTTAATGCTTTAATAAAAAGAAACAAACTTCTCAACCACTTCCTCAATCGAACAAAAAGTAATCAAGATTCCTTAAAGAAATTTCAAAAAAAAAAAGATTCCTTAATGAAGAGAACTCTTCTCCACCGCTCAGTAAAGATTAACCAAGAACTAAAGGTATGAACACAAAAAACTTTACAAATGGAGACACAGTAAGAGTCGTTGTCTTAACTAATTACCAAAGTACAACTGATCTCTCGATTCCATATCTCTGTCTTTACCGTAACTTTTTTGACTGCCGTTTTTTAAAGTTTTGAACAGTAACTTTGCAACTCTTATGACTGGATATTTTCAAAAATTTATTTTCTGCTTTGTATTATAAAACATTTGGTTATCAGTTGCAATATGATAATTGGCACAATGCAGTCTAATTAAATACAAATTCAGTCACTCAAAAAAACCAAAATCTATTGCAGGCTCTTATCAAAATGTCCACAGTATATTATCTTATGATATGCATGTTGCTTATATGGTCTTAAAATATCCTTAGATAGTCAATTATTTATTTGTATAATATCTCCAAGGGCCCAAACACAGACATTCATAATCATGGCGGATGGGCCCAAATGGAGTGCAATACAATCTCAATGCAGAGCTTGACAAAATACATGTCATCAGAGTCGGAAAATAAAAGATGTTTGATTGCTTCACTCATTCAGCTCTTTATGGGGATGCTTTAACTTGTACAGAGTCTTAAATTCATGTGAATTATAGTCTACAGAATCTACATATTTGAAATCTTTGCTTGGACTAGAATTGTCCATGGGTAACTCTTGTTAATATAGATGCGTGTGAATAAGATTACCCATTTTTCTTAGAAATCATTAAATATGACAACAATTTTCAAGAGAGCGGTTGGAACTGGTAAAGACTCTTCTGTTTCATATTTAATTCGAAGTACGGCAAGATGCCCATGTGCCCAGCAGGCGTTTTGATTGCATCCACATGCTTTTCATTTATCATTTATCTCAGTTTCTTTTCTAAGTAAATATTCCCCGGGCCTTTTGATTTAATTGGCTAAAAGAATGTGGGTCCTTCATTTTAATCTGTTGGATTGTGTGGCTGATGTTGATAACATCAACTTTATTGTTATAAAATTAATTAATTTTATTAAGATTATACATTTTTAAAAAATATATGTAGATATAAGATTGTCTTCACTTTTTTTTTAATTAGACTGCAGGAACCCCGCTATAAAGTAACACACCTATCGGTACTACGAGGAGGGGGGAGACTAGAACCCGTGACCAACCCGCTGCAACAGGAAAGATTTAACCAACCGAGCTAAGGCCCCCACCCAACATTGTCTTCACTTATTGTTTTTGATTTTGATTATGTGTTATTTTTCATTAGCATTTGAAACACACTCTATCATCAGAATTATAGGAAGTTCATAAAGTAAACAAGTATAATGTTAATACAAAAAATATATAAAAACTAAATCAGAAGTTATACAAATGGAAGAATTATAAACAGGAAAATCTGGAAAATAATCAGCCACAAGTACATATAAAAGGCAATAATAAACTTTAACTATCGCATTTTTAAAAATTTAAATTAAAAATTGAAAATAAATAATAAATAAAGAAATAAAATGTGTATATGTATATAAGACATTTACTATAAAAAGTATGTTACTTTAAAATATGGCATGTAATTATTAATTTTAATTTCTAACAAGATGGAGCGCTGGCATGTTCTTCACAAATGGACATGTACTCACAAGCAAAAGAGACTTTTGGCTACAAAACCGTTTTTGCAAGCCAAATGAATGGGAAGAAAGTGCTTTCGAAATGTTTGAAAAGTGCATTAAAAAAGTGTTATACTATTGGAAGAGTAGTTTTTCAGCTGTCTTATCTTGTCCATTCAAGTTGCGGATATCACGTGCTCCCCCTCAATGCTATGTGCACAACAATTCACAGCCGTAATTCGTGATTCCTCGCTCTCCAATTCCAACCAAAAAGGTTGAACTGGAAGTCATTGTTGGGGGAGAGGACCCAATAGTGGAGTGGGGTCCAATAATGGATCATTCTATGGTGAACATAGATTCTAATCATCCAACACATTTTTACTATATATATTGTAATTAATTGATCTATTTGTAAATAAAAAAAAATAAAATGTTGATAAAAAATACACTAATTTTTGAACACATGAAAACTTATAAATGTTATAGAAAAAATAAATAAATGAATTTATTAATGAGTGAAATAAATAACTTTTTGTCTCGAACAAAATATCATAGCTATCTAATATATGTATGTCACTCGAAACATAATATGCTCACTTAAATAAACATTGATATCTTAGTGTACACATACTATTCTTATGTGTACCACTATTGGGGTAGCAATTTATATGCATACAGTAAACCATACCAATAATATGTATCATCACAAATGTAAAAAGTGAATACAAATGAATGCCTTGTATTTTCTCATGAAATGTGTGAGATTGTCAAAAAAAATTAGTGTCCAACTAATGGTCCCTATGTGTTGGATATAGGTTGTATTTTGCATAATAATGTGTTATTTTTATAACAACAAATATTCTTTTTATGTTGAAGTATTTGTCCTTTTATGTTATATATAAAAGTTATATATAACAAATATTTATGATTAATAATAACTATTTGGTCTATTTAAGTTACATATATGTTACATTTTATATAGTTATACAATACTTTATTAACAACAAATGATAATTTTAAATTCAATTAGTAGAGATTTTTAGATTAACCTTTGGTCGAATGTTCAAAAAGTCATTTTTTAGACACATTTCACTAAGTGCACTATTTTAACGAGTTGTGTGATGAGTCACACCTTCAAATCTTAGTTGTAGGTAATTCAATGTCTATTTTACATTTCAAAAAATAAAAACAAAGGTCTTACGACATCCCATGTAGCGGCTACATGTTGATGAAGTTAGCCCTCACCACTACTCTCCCCTATACTACATGATGTTTATTGATTAAATTTTTTTAAAATTTTTTTATAGAAAATATATGTTAAATGTGAATGATTATTATTTTTATTAATGTCTTTAATGAATGGTATAGGCTAATCTCCCACAAAAATGTATCAAAGATAAAATAAAGTCATTTTTTTAATTTTCATTTTTTTCCTAATTACAAAAATGTAATGTATTTTTTCCAATTTTTTATTATTTTCGACTACAACCTTTGTAGATCATGAAGATCAAGTAGTGGAATTTTCAAAAAAATCCATGATGTTTTCGATCTTATAAAAAATGGTCCATTGTACATTTTTGTGTGAGGATAGCCGCATCCATTAATTAGGTTGTACATTTCTTCATTATAAAAATGTAAAACAAAATAGCCAAGGTTTAGGGGAATAAACTTAGTAAAAAATTTAAACACATGTATTATTAACATTTTGAAATGATACTTTTTGACCACTATGCACTCTATAATTTCTATGGAGATATCTATGAGATCCGTGAATATCTAAAAGTTGGAACCTTAACACTCACCTACAAAGTTATACTGAAAAGATTAACAAAATACCACTTACAATTTAGGAGTTCTAGATGTAAGAAGTTAGCCGAAGTGACTATGAGTCTTTTCCCCTATTATCTATTAAAAAAGTGATGGTCTAATAAATGAAAGTCATTAATAAAAACTTTATATGCACATGTGTGTTGAATTATATCACTTGGTGTACAAAACAAAACATAAGAAAAGATCATTTAAGCAAAATATGGAAATTAATCAAGATAAACAATTACTTTTCTAATAAATTACATGTAAAGAAATATATCGCACTTGCACCAAAATGATGGTTAAGCCTATAGTAAAACATAGTTAAATATTTGAGGCCAATTAATAATGATAACAACTTATAGTGACTATTAAGATTTGTCCGCTTTAATATCAAAAATAGTTGAGAGTTGCCTCACAATAAACATAAGGAAACAATTAACTTATTAATCGATTACATTGAAATATGTAGCTTCTTTGTTGTTGATCTTCACTTCTTGAAGATGCCTTTGTCACAATTTGACATTGATTCCTACACAAAACAAGGGCAACATGAGCAGCTAGAGTCCCTGCCTGTGCTGGAGTAGGGAAAGAGAAGTGTGAAAAGGGGGAAATGAATGTCGAAGGTGGATGGAAATCAAAGTATACAATGTCTTTATATATTAGTAAAATTATATATTTTTATTTAACTTTACAAAATTTTAAAATATAATATTAGACAATATTTGATGCTTATAGTTTTATCAATCCAAAACTAGCTAAAAATTGTCGTAGTGTTCCAAGTTGATTAATTGAGTGGAAGGGTTAACAGAAAAGACCAATCTAATGAGAACTAAGGGGATAGTTTTTCCTGAACTTACTTACTAATTGAAGGGAATGGTTGAGCTTTTCTTCATTCCCTAGCCTTAATAAAATTTAATCCATCACTTATGTGCTTTCTTCTTTCATTAATGGCGGTGATATCCTATAACTAATAGGTGTACTGCCCAAGTAAATTGTATAAAAGAAAAGATTTGGACTGAGAGCACCACACATGATATTCGAGCTTGCCTATAAATGCTCAATTTTATCTGTAAGCATTTTTACAAGGCAAAATAAATCTATCTAGAGAGACAATTCTTAGAAAGTATCAAACCAATAACTTTTGTCAGAAGAAATGTGAAAACACGTGAAGCAGTTGAAACAATCTTTAGCCAAACTATTCTACTACAATCTTCTATAATTCCCTCTCATATATTTCAGCTCATTTCAACTCATTTTTACTATTTTCCTTATTTTTGACTCATAACTATACCAGCTAGGAAAAATTTCTATTCCTATTGATGTAGAAATTATGAACATTTTTATAACTGTTTTAGTTTCTAATTTTTCTATTTTTAAAAGCTGAGTACTATTGAGAACCAAATTGATGTAGAAATTATGAACATTTTTTAATCTATTTTAGCTTTTAGTTTTTCTATTTTTAAAAGCTAAGTGCTATTGAGAACAAAAAAAATTATGTTAGAAGAATTTAAAAAAAAACTATGGTTCCTACTATTACATTGTAAGATAAATGTTCAAAACAAAAAATAAGAAGTTTCAATTTCCAAATCTAAATTTTAACAACAAGCAACAATTTTAGTGGAATAGATCCAACCTGCATTGAAACAAATGCTAAGCATTGAAAATACAAATTAAAAAAAAAACAAAAAATTCATCATGTTTCCATAAGTACCAAGATTAAAGATAACAATAAACCAGTTCAACAACAAAGAAAAAAAGGAAATCAAGACCTTACCAAAAGTATGCAATAGATACAATTTTAGGGGTTGAAAATCAATACGTGAGAAGTAGAAAAGAGTCTTGAATCTGAAAAGGAAAATGAATACTAAAGGAAAATGAATGCCACCTGTGTAAATGATAATGCCACTAGGCAAGCAATGACAAAGTATTGCAGACATTTGTCCTCTTTTTGGTGTTTCTTGTACGTGCAATTGACACATCAAAGTCTCATACATAATGTCCAGAAATTATGATGATTTCTCCCACACAAAATAGAAAAGAACACCAACATAAATCCTCATAGCCAATGAAAAATTAAGAATTAAATAAGAAAATTGTCACTTCAATAAAAATATTGTCCAAACCATAGGATATAAACATTGTGCACAATTTTCAAAAGACAAACTAATAGATATAAGCACACAAAAACTTTAGTCTCCTACCTTAATGACAGGGACTAAAAATTGTTTTGCTTATGTAAATTGATTGAAGTAAAAGGATGGTTACACCTATAGTAAAATAAAGTTAAATAGTATATTGGAGGAGAACTAATAGTTGTAACAATTTGTAGTACTAGTTGAGACTCACCTCAATAAACATAAGTAATCATTATAAAATCATGACAAAGTCATCTTCAATAGGTAAATAAGGAAGACATATTTCATTTAAATATAACTACTAGTTGTATGCTTTTATGTGCAATAATGAGCTGATAGGAGCTTTGATTTTTCAAAAGTAAAATGATTTGCATAATGTAAAATGTAAATTTTTACTGGTCCAAATAACTCATCTCAAAATAAATTTAGACAAATATTGTTACAATTATCACAACTATTTTTCATAAAGCAATAACAAATGTATTGATTGTGTTTCTATTAACATTATAACATGTTAATCAACTTTAATTGTTTTTGATAAGATAAATAGGCTTTGAAGGGACCTTGAAACCCTTTACAAATCAAGATTTTTCAATGAAGCCCAAGCCAAACAAACTACAGTCCTAAGGAAGAACGGGTCACAAAACAGAAGTGACCAAAGTGGCATCACAAATAAAATAGTACACATCAGCCACACAACTAGGTTTTAAAGGGTGTCTGAAACCCTATATGAGTCAACAAAGGAGAAACACGTCACCAAACAAAAGGTGACCAAAGTGGAAAAACATAAACAAGACAATAACAACCACAAAAATTAGTTTTTATTGGGCTCCTAAAACCTCAAAATGAAACACACTACCAAGAGCAAAAGGCCAAAAGAGCCAGGGAACAACTGGCCAAAGGCCAGGTGAGTCAAAATTTCCCTTTTGAGCCTTTCTTGGTAGACCTCAGTGCCATGTCAAAAGAGGGAGTGGGTGGCTTTTCCTTTTTTCCTTTTAGTATAGTCCATCCATCCTCCACCAAACCAGGAGCCTTCTGCCACCAAAAATCAGCACCATCATAGCCAAAACCTAAAACCCCTGAAGCCAGGGAAAAGGACAAAGAAGAGGAAGTGACAACAAAAACCTGAGACAGAACAGTGGCACCTAGCAAAGGTAACATAGGAGGAACTGCCTTGGAAACACTAGAAGAAAGACTAGCTACCACAACTGAGGGAGCCAAAAGTGGATCCATTGACAAGAATTCATGAGAGTGTAGATCAATAGAGATAGGAGCAGAGTCCAATCTAGAAATCAGGTCTAGAGATGGATCTGTTGTCACCACTGAAGGAGCCAGAGGAGGGGATAGAAAAGAAACAGAAGCAGAATCCACCCCAGAAATAGGGACAACAGTAGGAAAACCAGGAGCAGGAACAGAAACAAGAGACTGGCCAGCAAACACCACGGAAGGGGTAGAAGGAGGAACCTTCTTCAAGATGCCAAGAGAAGAAGGAATCTGAGAAGAGTTCTCGGCAGCCTTCTCATACGTGTAGTGGGCATCCGAGACCCCATTCCACCAAGAAGGGGACAATTTCTGTCTAGATTTACCTAAAGAGCACCTGGCAGCCAGGTGACCAGTCAAGTGGAAATTCCTACAGCGAAAGGGGATAATCAACTTTAATTGTTATGAACGATTTATTTCTCTAATAAATTGTATTCCTTAGAATAATAGTTTTGGTGGCACACTCTTGATTGTTATCATTTCTTATAGGTTTTATGGAAGATTGTGGACATCTATGGGTTTGATTGCTAATAAGTTTGATGACCCAAATTTTATGGGTTAGTCGGTACTATGAGTTTGGTCACCTTTAATTGAATCTGGAAAACAAAATGACACTCATACTATATGATCACATAAAAGTTTTTTTTTTTATTTTTAAAAAGTAAATGCATATGAATCACATAATGATCTTGAAATAGTTTAAGATGTATTATGAGAAAACAAAACATCCAATTTAAATCATAATGTTCCATGAGAAAGCCCCCCTCTTTATATATGGCTCATGTAAGTTCAAAAATTCATTAATTTTTTTTTTTAAAAAACTTTTCTTTGAAAACTACCTAATACATTTGTTGAATCAAAATTTCTTATGTTTTTAAAAGTTTGCAATCAATAGGTTAAAAATTATATTTTAATTTTCTACTATTTTAGTGTTGATCTAACATTTGCTTTCTTGTATTGATGAGTTTCAACGAATTAACAAATATATGCTAACATATATATGTTGAAGCATATATTCTAAATAGTTTTTTGAATAAACATAGAAACTAAAAAATTATTACAAAATCATTGTTCTAAGAATTCACAACTATATATTTCAAATGAAAATTAAAAAGAACTCATAAAATTCCAAACAACTCATTCATTTGATAAAAATATTTTTTTCTTAAAGAAATTATATAGATGTTGGCATATCAATCAATTGGTTTGTGTAATTTAAATCATCTAATACATTAAAAAATATCTAAAACAACCACATTAAAAAAATCAAGAATAAATGAATCATTTATTCTCAACTAATAAAATAAGAAAAAATGAATTATGAAAATGGGAATCCAAGAACATATTCAATAAATATATCACAACAAAAATAAAAATCTATAAGGAAAACTAAAAATTGTCAACAAAGAAAACAATACATGTACCATTTTTTTTATAAAAAAAAAAATCATAAACATAAATTGAAGAAAAAATATAAATCTACGATCTTTAACTTGTAATTCTTATCTTCATGTGTTACAATGAAAACTCAAAAAATATTGTTCAAACAAAAATGAATTTTATTATTATTATTATGAAAATCAATGTAACAAAATTGAATCCTAATCGAATCCATGGATAAATTTAGCCCAAGACAATTGAAACAAAAGTAAAAAATCTCTCATTTTATTGAAATCAACAATTGCACTATGCTCATGAATATTAGTTAAACTTGTGAAATGGAGCTCCTTGAGTAAAATTGTATTAATAATTACTAAATGGCCTATTATCTTTATTATCTTTAGGTCAATAGTTATTATAAATGTAAATATTTTCTTTATGTCACTTACAACATTATTTCTACTTTGGCTATTAGCTTTGTATTTAATATGATAAACTGAATACTAAGCAAGGACAAGAACAGGGAGAAAACAAGGTAAGTTTTTATTTCTAATTTTTTTTAAAAAGGGGAAAAAATGAAGTTTTCTTTGTTGTTGGAAAATTAAAACTATTCAGGAAAGGGATGACAACTATCTGGGAGAAATAAGTCGTTTCTGGGTGAAAAGCTCCCACAAAAAGCCTATCGACTTAATTAATTTACTTTTATAAATACTTGTTTGGGTAAAACTTAAACATAAGGAAGGGGAATTTGAAGGAAATATCATGATGATGCATGCTTTGAGCTCTGCTTGGGTTTTAGGTTGTGTATTAATATTCTGAAAAAATAATTGTGTGTTTGTTTGTCATATTGCATTTATTGTGGGATCCATAGGGTTTAATTGGCTTTGACCAACTTTTGCCTAGAGGTTGATGTTGGTGCTAGAGCTATTGTGACAGAAGCCTATGGCACCCCTGAATGAACACCCTCACAAATTTGTATCACGAGGTATAATCTCACCTAATGTTGTGCTTCTTGTTCAAGATTTTGATAATGCTTGTGAGAGGCTAGAAAAATGCACCTTAATGAGTTATTTTGTGAGTTGGGTACCTCATGAAAGTATATTTTGAGAATAGTTTGCCAAAGCTTGGTCTCCTCATAGATTTAAATTTGATGGCTTGTAAAGCCTTACCAAGGGCTTTTTTGTTTAATTTTTCAAACCCTACCCATGTTGAGGTTGTCCTCTCTCATGGGCCATGGAACATTCATTCTTCTCTTCTAGTTTTATAGTGTTAGTAAGATGAAAATAAAAACTAAAGGACTTAGTTTGGGTTGAGTACCCTAGTCTCCCTTTTCCATGTTGGCCATTCATGAAAATCATTTCTCAATCTATTAGCAAGGTGATTTGTCTTGAACCATACCTTTTTTCAATGTTTCTCCTTAAAAGAGGGTTTGTGTTAATGTCAACTTCTCAAATGACCTCAAAGAAAGTGTTGATATCCAGGTGGGTGGAAACACCTTCACCTAGAAGGTTCTATATTTGAACCTACCAAACACATGTTATAGGTGTCATTCGATTGAGCATAAGATTAAGAAATGTCCTTTGCTAGAACCAAGGATGAAATCCCTTCCTAAGAGGCATGTTCTCAACCTATGGATGGATAAAAGGAGGATGCATGATGTACTGTTGTGGTTTGAAAAGGAAAGAACTCTTTAACTTCATCCTAGAAGAAGCTAGTAAATTCAACTTCATAGTCATCAATGAAGACTCCTCCCTAGGCTCTACCTACCTAGATGGTCTATTGATGCAAGGAGGATGATGGAAACTAGGGCCAAAGGTGTAAACACCTAGTTGCCAAAGTCACATGCAAGAGTAAACATAGAAAAAACATAACACAGAGAACAACAACCAAAGGAGAAAGAGAAAAAAAACTTTATTGATTCATCAAATTACCAAATACATGCCCGACTGTGAGGCCTTCTAGGTTACAACCAACATTACAATTCAAACTTTGATCTTCAATGACGATTTTTGCATTCTAACCCTCCTTCTACTCTTCCTGATCAAACTACTTTCCTTAATGATCCCTAAGATTCTACCCAAGACCCCTTTAAATATTTGCATGACCACAAGTCGATCTGTTAGAAATTACTAGCTAAATAAACCCTTGCTTTAAATGCATAACCAAGCCACAAGTCAAATCTCAATAAATATTAAATAAAAATCATAAAATTTATATGTAAGGTCGGCTCAAAATGGAACCATACATAGACAACTTGACCAAAGAAGGACCAAGGCAAATACTGGCACTCAATAATGCTCGTCACATACACAAGCTCGATACCAAGAGGCACTTAACATCAACTATGAATTTGACATCAACCACAAACTTGGCATCAACAAAGAACTTGACAGTAAGAGAGAACTCAACAACAACTAAGAGCTTGACAATAACAAGGAACAAGAAAAACATGTAGGATAGCAATGCAACCTAGGATACTCCTGCATTAGACAATTGGGGTTGAAAGAAATGATTCTCTTGAATCATTCAAGTGTCACAACCTAAGTTGATTCCAACTCAAATTGAGAAATCCATGTAGCATCTTCAACTAGTCTGTTCTTCCACTTCACTAAATACTCATAGTAATATTTTTCTCTTGTGCTTTTACCAACTCTCTAACCTAATACCTATTCAACCTATTCAATTTGCTTCCTAGGATAATCATCTGACACAAAAAATTCATCATCTGACTCATGGTACTTATACAAATCAACAACATTGAATATAGGAGATATATCCATGTCATCTGGTAACTCAACTTCATAAGCATTACCACTGTCAAATTTCTTCAAGATCTTACAAGGCCCAAACTTCTTCATCTTCAACTTCTTGTATGTTCCATTAGGAAATCTACCTTTCTTCAAATAAACCATCATTTCATCACCAACTTCAAAATCATGATGTCTTCTAACTTATCAACATTCTCCTTATACTTCTAATTACTTTATTTCAACCTTAACTTCACTTGCTTATGCAAATAATCCATAAAAACAAAAAAAAATATAGAATCATACCCCTTTGCTATCTTAGGTAATCCAAGAATAAAATCCATATTGATGTCACTTTAAGGTTTCTCAAGAACAAAAATAGGTGTATACAAACTAGTATTATGACTTACTCCTTTTGCAACTTGACAAATTACTCCATAGCTCTTTACAAATTTCTAAACATCCTTATGCACCTATGGCGAATAATACTTGTCCTTTAGCAAAATCAATGTCTTATCAATTGCAAAATGTCTAGCCAATCCACCACCATGCATTTCCTTAATCAAATTGACTCTCATAGAACTTCTAGGTATACACAACTGAATTCCTTTGAACAATAGACCTTCTTGAATGAAATAATCATCATACTTACTCATGCGATCTGATAGATTTGATGCTTTGCACTCTCTCCATGCCTCAGAAAAATTAGGATAAGTATCATACAACTCTTTCATCTCATCAAAACCAAGAACTTCAACCTTCATCTTGGTCAACAAAGAACATCTTCTGCTTAATGCATTAGAAACTCAGTTAGTGGCTCCACTTTTTTGTTTAATCACAAATGTGAAACTCTGCAAGTACTCAACCAACTCCATATGTCTCTGAGTCAATTTATATTGACTTTCCAAGTATTTTAAAGCTTTATGATTAGTATACAACACAACTCCTTAGGAATCAAATAATGCCTCCACTTCTTCAAGGCTTGAACAATTGCATAAAACTCTTGATCATACACAAGATACTTCCTTCTAGCATCATTCAACTTCTCACTAAAGAAAGCAACGAACTTACTTCTTTACTCAATATACCTCCTATTGCACTACCACTTGCATCACATTCAACTTGAAATACCTTATTGAAATTAGGTAAAGCCAATATAGGTAACCGAGTAACCTTTTGTTTCAAAGTCTCAAAATTGTTATCAACTACAATGTCCACTTGAAATCCTTTTTGTCTCCTCTCATTGTCTTAGTCATAGCATTACAAACAGAACTAAAATTCCTTATAAACTTTCTATAAAAACTAGCCAAACCATGAAATGATCTTACCTCACTCACATTCTTAGGTGTAGGCCATTCCAAAATTGCTTTAACCTTCTCAAGATCCATTCTCAAACCATCATCTAAAATTAGAAATCCCAAATACACAATCTCCTCTTGCATAAAAGAACACTTTTTCAAATTCATCAACCTCTCCTCTTTCAATCTCTGTAATACTTGTCTAACATGCTCAAGATGTTCTCCCTTAGTCTTATTGAATATCAGAATATCATTCAAACAAAAAATCACAATCTTACCCAAAAGTCTCTTGAGAACCTCATTCATAACCTCATGAAAGTACTAGGTGCATTAGTCAAACCAAAAAACATTACCAACTGTTCATACAAACTATCTTTTGTCTTGAGTATAGTCTTCCATTCATCACCTTCTTTGTTTATGATCTAATGATATCCATTTTTCAAATCAATCTTGGTAAAATACTTTGCTTCACTCAAACAATCCATTATGTTACCCATCCTCGGCATAAGAAACCTATATTTCACTATGATCTTGTTAATAGCTCTAGAATCAGTACACTTCCTCCATTCTTCATTCTTATTAGGTGTTAATACAGTAGGTACAACACATGGACTCAAAATTTCTCTAATCAAACCTTTCTGTAACAACTCATGCACTTGTCTGTTAAGTTCTTCATTCTCTATATGTGTCAATCTATATGGTGCTTTATTTGGCAAACTAGCTCCAGGAATCAGATCTATACAATGACTTATACTTCTTACTAGTAGCAAACCATCAAGAATATCCTCTACAACAATATCTTTGTACTCATTCAACAAATTTTCAATTTCTACTAGTACTCGGCTTCTACAAGTTTCTACTACTCGGTCATTACTAGCAGTTACCTAGTCACCACTATTTTTTGTCACTTCGGTGCTACTGGTACCACTCAGCTTCCTAGGAATTATAGCAAAACAAAATTGATTCTTCTTCATTTCTTTTTCAAATTTCTTTCTGTAGACACCTAAATTTGATTACACTGCTTTGGTAATCCTATTTAGTTATCTCTAAAGGCATCATTAATTAAATTTCTATTTAATTAAATCCTTTGCCATCCCCTAGCTGATTAATTTAATTAATTATCTATAGTCCTAATTGATAAAACAAATAACCTATTATTTATCAATTAATCCTATTCATCTATCTAATATCAAAATCCTCATTTATTAAATAAATCTATTTGATAAATAAAGCCCTCAAATCTAATAACCCCTAAGCTATCCTAAATCCTCCATTTAGCCTAATCCACCCCATCCACCCATACTAAACAAGCTTAGCCACTAACTCACCCACCCTCATGAATGCCATCCACTTGCAAATCTCTAACAAGCCTAATCTAATCCTAAATCACTCCTAATCCCCCCCCTAACCTTGTCACATTCCCTAAGTAAGCTTAAGACTTTTCTAAGCCAAGCAAAGTCAACAATCTCAACTCCCTCCAAAATATCCCAACCACCCAACCATGAATGCTCTTACAAAGGCCATAAAGACTCTTACAAGCCCATTCATTGCTCTTACAAGCTATTATGAAGGGTTTTTATGAAGATATTATCCCTTGAGCCTCCTTTGTTGACTCATCCAACCCCTTGCCTCCATCCACTCACCCTGTGACATGTGTCACTCTTTGATTGGTGCTAAACAAGCACAATCCATGTGCTCCCCTTTGAGTGCATCCTAGCCCTCCTTAAGCTTTCATCTCTCCTTGCATCTTAACCCTCTATCCCTCAATCCCTTAGCCTATAAATTGAATCCCCTCCCAAGCCATTTTATCACAACTTTCAAGCCAAAGTTATAATGCTAGTTTGAGAAGCAAAAGCCATCAACCATACCCTTATAATGCCAAATTGAGAGCTCACAAAGCTACCAATTTGCCATTACCCATCCAACATCCATTGAAGAAACTTTTGAGCACTTGAGCATACATCCCAATCCTTGGACTCATCTACCAAGCAAAGAGTTAAATCCTATTGGGAGAGTCCATTCATTTGGCTCACATTTTCAATTGGGGTTTCCTCTTTAGTCTCTCATTTATGTTATGGTATTTTAGTTTGTAAATGCTTTTGATTTCTTAATTTAGTGTTTCTAACATACTAATATAGCATATACATTTTGGCACGCCTGGTGGGACCCCACTATGGGTCATTTAATCATCCATTTCTATCTATATGTTGTTTTTTCTAATCATCTAATGTTTCTTGTTGTTTGAGTGAGTTGTAGGGTGTTTCACTTATTTTTGCAGATTGAAGGGCACACTTGGGAAGAAGACATATCCTCAAAAATCTAAAAAAATTAAAAATTTTTGGAAAAAATCTACACATTTCAGGACTTTTCACGCAGTGTCGTCTCTGCAGATTGGCATCTGCGCCTGCAAATTGTCGTCTCTGCCAGCTACTCTGTTGTCTCCGCAACCAAATTTTCGTCTCTGCAGTTTGGCATCTCTACCTGGTCTTCTACTATCGGTGTCGTCGTTAGACTGTCATCTCCACATCCTTGACTGTCATCTCCACAGATCAGTGTCTCCGCCAGCTACTCTGTCGTCTCTGCAACCTAAACTATCGTCTCCGCCGCTGCCAACCTGAACTGTCGTCTTCGCTGTCGCCAACCTAATCTGTTGTCTTCGCAAATCAGAGTCTCCCCATTTGAGCATGTCTGCTCAGTTTCTATTTTCTGCGTCACCAAATTGAACTGTCATCTCCACCTCTTTCTCTGTCATCTCCGCAGATCAACTTCTTCGTAGATCAACATCTCTCCAGTTTGGCGTCTGTGCCTATTGAACTGTCATCTCCGCCTATCTTTGTTGCATTTCTATTTTAACATCTTTATTTCTGCACTTTGTAGTTTTTTTTTTAAAAAAGAGTATAAATCAAATTTTAACTTTTGGTGGTTCCATAGAGTAGAGGTTATTTTAAGCATTTTTACGCCTAGGAAAAAGAACAAAAAAAGTTAAAATTTTTTTTCCCATAGTTAAGCTTTCATTTTGGAAGATTTTAGGTGACTAATCAATTTTCTTTTTTTTGTCTTATTGCAGGTTGGAGCAACAAATTTAATCATATTTTTTAGGTTTTTCGTGGAATGAACTTGAATGGTTAAACACATTTTTCTTTGAATGTATGTTGTTCAAAACACACTTTTGAATGCCATGGATTAAAATCAATTTTCTTTGGAATGCATGCTTAAAACAAACAACTCAATCTTGAATGCAAAAGATCAATTAACCATTGCAATATCTCACACTTCAATTTTTGGTGCATTAAAAAGAACAAACAAATCTCTCTTTTGCATGCAACTTAGGCAAAGTTAATTTTTGAACACTTAAGAAATTTGTTAAGTTAAAAACAAGTCAACAAAAATCAAATTGAGTAGTTTCTTCATTGGACTCACTCTCTTTAATCACCCATCAATTTAACCATTGGTTGCAATCTCAGCGCCATCTATGGGGATGGGTCCACCTAAGAGAGTGTTAAGTGTTCCATAATCAGATTCTACTTAATTCACTTTTTGAGAGTTTGTCTTAAACTTATAAGATTTCTTCAATGTCCAAAAATCTAGATTAAATTGATCACACTTCAAGTTTGGATTTTAAAAATTGAACAACCAATTGACGTGGAGGGCCTCTGGGCACGCACTTGACAATCGAGTTTCACACATCTTTGTTTTGGGCTTAAAACAAAGTCACACCAACTCTTGAATGCTTTAAAGGAAATTAATTGATACTTGACGTGGAGGGCCTCCGGGCGTGCAAGTTTACTTTCTTGTTGACCCTAACTCTTCTTCTTGTTCGCATTCTTCGATCAATTTTTCTTTGTTGGTGCATTTCAAAGTTGGAATTGAACATTGTCTCTTAAACATGAGTGCTTGCAAAATCTAGATCAACACACATAAGAGTCAGTTGGTAAAAGAACAAGTGTGTTTTTTAGCCCAAGGTCATCTAAGTCTTCTCTCCCTTTGTTGTCTTTCGAGGCCATCTTGGGTGCATAAGATTAGGATCCAAAACCTTGTTTCTCTTTTTAGGAGGCCTGCTTGGGGATTTCATCACCCCTTGGGATGACCTCAAATCCAACGTTTCGACGGAGTATAAAGATCGGGAGGTGAATCCAAAGACACCTCTCTTGGAATCAAGATTTTGTCACTCGGGCTAAGCCTCAAGGAACTTTATACCCTTGAGAAGTGAAAGAGGAGAAGTGGGTTACCGCTCCTCTTGGCTGTGTGACATCTTTTTGGTTTCATCTACGGACTTGGACCTCACGTACCTTGGGTATATCGAGGAATCCCTAGCTAAACCAACTGTCAGCCTTGCAAACAACCATCTAGGATGTTAATGTGTTTGAAGTGACTGATCGAAACATTTGTAAAACATACACACTCCTTGGCGCAAGTATCACATTCTGAGAATCAAAAACTTCTATCTGGTTGTTCCTATCTATTGCTTTATTTTTTTTATTTGTTGAATGAATGTTTGCCAAACTTGCCCAATCCTAGCTTAGGGCATACTTAGCATAGTCACTGCCTGTTCCAGAATTTGAACAAGTCAAAAAAAAACAACTGAGATCTCTCAAAGCCAAGTAGATTCAGAAATTCATGTCAGAACAACCCAAACCCAAACAGAAGTTTCACAAAGTCAAACTCAAGCCATCTCAGACATACCAAGAACTTTCAGCCAAGAGAAAGGAACTAACACCAAGCCCTTGAATTGCCAAACTCCACAAAGTAGAGGACAAAGTTACTGACGAAGCCCTTCAAGACACCTGGTTAGATCGCACCATCCAACTTAACCAACATCCAGGAGTTAACAATGCTTATGCCTTACCAACTAGGCATGATTTCTATGATTAGACCCCCTTGTTTCTCCACATCTTCTTGCATAAGCTTCACTTTAGAGTCATCTTTGTAGGAAAGCCAGCCATCTTTAGTCATCCCCTTAAGCATTTTAGCTCATCCATTTCATTTAGAACCAAACTATCTAGCCAACAATCCAAAATCTTCACATCCAAGCCTTCAAAATTGTTGTCACTTTGCCAAAAGTTTTCCATTCCTAACATCTTCCAAATCCACCAATCTCACCAAGGTTATCCCTTTGACAGAGCTTTGTCTAGGGTAATCTAGCTTTGTCACTTGTTATCCCTCATCACCTTAAGCTAAAGGTTGGAATTCACAAGTGGTCAATCTCGTGTTCTTCCTAAAGGATCATCAGTCTATCCTTAAGTTGACACAATCACCACCAAGCTTGCACATAGGAAAGCATACCTTTCGTGCTTTGGCAACATATCTTTGAAGTTAGCATCCCCAACCCAATCCTCCTTAGGCTTTGTCATATAGCTTTGCCTCAACCTAGGAAATCATTTGCATAGAAAAGCCTTCCCCCTTTTGCATCCATCAGCATTGTTGCATCTCATCCCTAGGAACATTCTACATTTGCATGCCACCCGTCACTCGCTTAGGCAAGAAGAAGAAGGAAACAATGGAGCCCTATCATTTGGATCCAACAGCATCACTCCTCTTGAGAACTCAACCATCCTTCAGCCTAGAGAACGCTATACCATCACCAACTGACATTGAAGCCTTCATGAACCAACTAGGAAATGCAGTATTGGTGAATGCCATTATAGACAAAAACAAGGAAACAATCATGGCTAACTTTCGAAGGGACAACATTGGAGCCTTCGACTTTGGAAGACCTCCCCCCTTATCAGATCCATCTCACCCCTTTTTTGAGCAACTCCCACCACCCATAGGCTCTTATGATTTTAATTATCCTCAATATATGCCAAAAGAAGAGCCTCAACCCACCCCATATGATCCAATAGACCCAAACATACCAGCCTCCACTCAAGTTTAAATCTCCTTTCCACAAGCCAATTCAACCACCACCACTCCACCATTGGTCCATACCACTCCATCCCAAACCCCCTTCACCCAAAACACCTCATCATTCACTTCCTTCACTATTGCTACTGCTGCTCTCCAACCCAGCCTTCCAAATCCACCCATCTCTCAAATCAGTGCTAGTATCTTTGGCCAACCTCAACAATACACAACAGGGATGCCACCCATGGGGCCAAGTAATCAACCCTTCATCACCCCTAGCTTATTTACCTCAGCTCAGAACACAATTCCATCATTTCCACTAGGTCCTTGGAGCTCAGTGCCATCAGTCAAAAATCCACAAGCTACTACCCTCATTCCATAAAGCTATCAAACCCCACAAGCTACTACCAATTTTTTGCCAAGCTCTCAAGTGACCCAAGCTCCTGCCACTCCTCTACCAAGCTTTCAAATCCAGCCACCAAGCTATCAAACCCCATCAATTCCATTTCCAAGCTTTCAATTACCACCACCTCCACCACCAACTAATCCATTACCTCCCATTACCAACTATTTTTCTATGCCACTTCTAGGAGGAAATCCACCACCACCAACCACCAATTACTTTGCCTCTTTTTCCATGCAGACACCTTCCCAAATGGGGGCACAACCCACATATATTGGTCAAACTCCTCAAATCCAAAGTCAAGTTCCACAAGCTCCCCAATCCTTTCCCCAAGCTTCACACCCATCTTATACCTTACCTCCACAAAGAAATCCATTTATCCCATAGCCAGCTTATGTTCCTCTATCCCAACCTTAAATCCAATATCAACAGCAAGCCTCACAACACATGAAGAAATATGTGCCATCTCCACCTCAACAACCCATGATCCACCATTCAATTGCCCAAGCCATGTACAATCCCTACCAGCCCATACCTCAAAGCTATCCATATTCCATTGCCCCATCTAGCACATACCTACCTCAAGGCACTCCTACATTGGGGGCACCTCAGCCATCACCTATTAATGCAGAATGGGAAGCCATGAAGACAGCTTTGAAAAACATCCAGGAAGGAAATGATCCAAAAACCTTCAAGTTTGAGAATGTGTGTCCTTACCTATTTGACAGAGCCATTACCATGACACCATTTCCCAAGCATTTTGAGACACCCAAATTTGACAAATTTAGAGGAAAAGGAGACCCTGCCACACATATCAAAGAATTTTACATGCACTGCCAAGAAGTGGCATATGATGACATCTTCCTCTTGCGTCTCTTTCCCAAAAGCTTGGCTTGACCAGCTCTGGAATGGTTTTATAGAATCCCCTATGGCACAATTAAAATTTTTGTTCAATTATCTGAGGCATTTGTAGCCCAATATGCCCATCTTGTTGAAACGGAGCTATCAGTAGTTGATCTTGTCCACACCAAGCAAAAAGGTGGAGAAAGCCTTCTCGAATATCTGCAAAGATGGAAAACCCTTACTACTCGCATATCTTGCACCTTGCCAAAGTGCCATTTGGTGAAAATGTTTATTGATAATGCCCATCCCAGCTTGGCTCACCACATGACCAGGAATTGTTTGCAGACCTACAAAGATATCAAAGAGAAAGGAATGATCCTTGAGCAAGGACTCATTAAAGATGGTTTGGTCAAGATTTACAAGGAAGCCAACCAAAATCAATCACATTCCAATGACAAGTCTAGGTATTGGAACAAAAACAAGCATGTTGCAACAGATGGCGTCACTGATACCAGACATGTAAATATTGTTGGTCCTTCTCAAAACCAGTCCAACCCACCATATCAACCAAACAATCAGCAAGCTATCAACTACCAAAAGCAGAATAACCAAAGCTATCAAAACCACAATCCAAGACCCAACTTCCAAGGGTCTAGCAATCAAGCTAATGCCATCAATGTAGTTGCAGGGCAAAAGCTCAGATTCCAACCTGGACCTAGAAACTATACACCCCTTGGTGAGCCATTGGATGTCATTCTTGAGAAATTAGTCAAGGAAAACCTCATCAAATTTCCTCCTACCCAGCAAATAGACCCAAGCCTATCCAAAGTTGCATGGTACAAAGATAATGAGTACTGCAAATTTCATAGGGTAAAAGGTCACACTACCCTCAGATGCATGAAACTGAAGGATTATGTGCAGGACCTCATTGATCGAAAAGAAATCACTGTTGGCACCCAAACCTCTCCCAATGCAGGCTTACAGATCTATCAAAATGATTTTCTTCCACACAACAACCAAACTCCTGGAAAAACACCTATCCAAACCAACAAAAACAACACCAACAACCGCCAGCCAAACCAAAAGCATGGGAAGAACAATGACCACACTTCATCCTATATAGACTATGGTAGCCTCATAGGTTGTATATCTGAGAAAGAGCCTTCTGTCAATGTTATCAATATTCAAGGAACAAACAATGAGTGTGCAGTCACCACTCGAAGAGCGCGATTTAACATCACAGGCCCACCAGTTTCACTAGCACCATCAGCTCCATCAAAAAGCTAGTACAATATCTTGGAACACCTTGGGAACATGCCAGCCCAAATCTCTATTTTAGACCTTCTTCGCACTAGTCCTATGTACAAGAACATCCTTGACAGTGCTCTTATAGAATCCCGTGTCCCTTTAGATATCAATGCTACTAATTTTCATAATCTTGTTGGACACCTATCCTCCTCATGTTCCCTATCATTCAAACCCACTGACATACTCGTGGTCGAGCCAAATCACACCCTTCCGCTTCGCATAGCCATCATGGTATCCAATTTTGCCATGAAAAGAGTAATGATAGATAATGGATCAGCCTTGAATATTTGCACCCTAAAATTCATAAAACAAGCTGGGTATACTGAGGCCGATGTCATCAGTGAGGTTATCACCATCAAAGCTTATGACAACTTGGAAAGAACCATAGAAGGAACTCTTTTGCTACCAATCAAGGTTGGGCCAATCATCCAAGAAACACTCTACCATGTTATTGATCTAAACCTACCATTTAACATCCTCCTCAGTCACCCATGGATTCATGCCATGAAAGCCATTCCATCCACTTACCATCAATGCGTCAAATTTCTACATCAGGGCACTAAGGTAACCATCCATGTTGATCCAGAACCCTTTGCTTACTGCAATGCGGTTGAAGCCTCATATACAAACCATTTCCCTAGAATTGATATCGGCACAGCCATCGCCAGCTCATCCCACACTTGTAATGACCCAGAAACCATCCTCGCCTCCACCCTATCTACCATGAAGATCAATAACAAAGGCTGTGGAGAGTATAGTCTGTCAGATGCATTTGCTGTCAAGGCACTCCCACTTGATCCACATGCCTATGGACGACTGACATATCACAAAGCTAAGGAGATTCCACCTCCTCTATACAAATAGTTTGGCCCAACAACCTTTGTATCCTCAAAAATCCCTCTTCATGAGGAGCTCACTCCAGATGTCAACAACTAGTTACATAAGGATGCACTTCCAAGAAATCAAGCACGCCTTGATCACTTTAGCCAAAAGTATCCCCAAGAACATAAACTCATTACTAACAAATGGAACTATCAAGGTGGTGCTCTAGGACCAGAAGAAAGAGGCATGCAGTTCCCCATCGATGCACACAAGTGGGAATTGTAGTCAGGTCTTGGCTTTGGCATACCCACAACTGGGGGCACCAATGCAGACGGTCACACTTTTTTGAACATTCACCGCGACCTTGTCGAAATCAAAGACATTCCTAAGGAAGTTAAAAAGAGAGCCTACGATGATATCCCAAACCAAATCTCCCTGGGAGACTTTGTTCTCCAAGAACTATCCATCCATTTCATTGACCTACCACTCACCCATCCACAACTCATAGATTGGGACCAACTAAGCGTCATACATATTGATGAGTTCACATCAAAGGAAGCGCTTCTAAGATTCATGGGAGCTGAAACACCTCACAAGAAAACAAAGCCAGATTCTACCTATATCTATAAGCTAGATTCCAAGGGGTATTTTGGAGAAAATCCCCAACCTAGTTTTGATACACCCAAAACTAGGACTAAGGTGAATCCGAGACTAGCTAAGGCAGTGAAGAGAACCCCTCAGCAAGAACATCCAGAGCCACAAGCAGAACATGAGGATTTAGCATTACCTCCTCAAGATAATTGACCAGAGGTGTCTTCTATTCTAATTGAGGATATTAGAGAAGTCAACATCGATTCTTCAGAGATCCCTAGACTTGTTCACATTGTTGCATCCCTATCAAAAAACCAAGATGACCTCCTCTTTGAGGTCTTAAGAGAGAACATTGGCCGATTTGCATGGTCATATCAGGACATGCCAGGACTTGATCCAAAGCTTGTAGTTCATCATCTTGTAGTCGATCCAAAGATCAAGCCCATCAGACAAAAGCTTAGAAAAATTCACCCCAAGGTGGTATTATTGATCAAAGCTGAATTAGAAAGAATGTTAGCTGCTAAGGTTATCCGGCCTATTGACTACTTAGAGTCCCTATCACTAAGCCTTCCAGTGACATCAGAATCTGCATTGATTTCAAAGATCTTAACAAAGCTTGTCCAAAAGATGAATTTCCCTTGCCCAACATAGATATGATCGTAGATCTTATAGCTGGACATGAAATTCTGTCTCTCATGAATGGATTTTATGGGTATAATAAAATCAAGATTGTAGAGGAGGATCATCATAAGACAACATTCACTACCCCTTGGGGAACCTTTTGTTACAACATGATGCCTTTTGGCCTAAAGAATTCTGGGGCTACCTATCAAAGAGCTATGACAAGCATTTTCCATGATCTTATCCATATCATTTTGGAGGATTATGTGGATGATTTCTTGGTCAAGTCTCATACCTTCATGGATCATCTTGCTGACCTGGAGAAAGTATTTGATAGGTTAGCAAAATATCATCTCATGCTGAATCCCAAGAAGTGTGTCTTTGGGGTCACATCTGGCAAGCTTCTAGGCTTTATAGTTTCTAAATGAGGTATAGAGATCAACCCCAAGAAGGTCAAGGTTATCTTAGACATGCCTCCTCCCTAGACTCTGTGACAGCTTTGCTCTCTTCAGGGAAAGCTTCAATCCATCTGGTGCTTCATCTCCTAGCTTGGAGATAAGTGTAAACCATTTTCACATTTACTGAAGAAGAATGAGAACTTCAAGTAGGATCCTTTATGTCAGCGCAACTTCGATCAGCTCAAGCAGTATCTCACCAATCCCCCTATCTTGGTTCCACCAGTTCCTAGTCGTCCCCTAATTTTGTACATATCAGCAATGCCTACTGCTCTAGGGGCACTTCTAGCACAGCTTGATGACTACGAAAGAGAAAGAGCCATCTACTACATTAGTAGAACCCTAGTAGGTTATGAACTCAATTATACTCCTATGGAAAAGCTTGTTTGGCAGTTGTTTTCTCAACTCAAAAGCTTCGCCACTACATGCTAAGTTATACCATCCAACTAGTCTCCAAGATCGACCCTCTCAAGTATATGCTCTCCAAAACAACACTTATAGGCTGTTTGGCCAAATGGGTTATGCTCCTTAGCAAATTTGACATCCAGTATGTGGACAGAAAGGCAATCAAAGGGCAAGCTATAGCAGATCACCTAGCTGATGCACCTCTAATAGATGCATATTCTTTGATCATAGAATTTCCAGATGAGCATATCTGTCTAATTGAAGAACATCCCCCATGGAAACTTTATTTTGATGGCTCATACACATCTCATGGATCAGGGGCAGGAATATTGTTGGTCACACCTCAAGGAGATTACATTCCAAAAGCCTTCAAGCTACAATTCCCTAGCACCAACAATATAGCTGAATATGAGGCTCTCATAGCAGGATTAAAGATAGCCGCATAATGGAACATCACTGAGTTACAAATCTTTAGCGATTCTCAACTCATCATCAAGCAAGCCCTAAATGAATATCAAACCAAAGATGAAAAGCTATTACCCTACAAAGAGCTAGTTGATCAGCTAACCCAACATTTTACAAAGCTTCAGTTTACACAAGTGCCTCGAATGCAGAACAAAGCAGCAGATGCTATGGCTACTATTGGCTCGCTCTTGGAAATTCCCCAAGCAGCTACATAGTATGATTTTTTAGTTGAGCAGCTCCTCACACCCGCCTATGCGAATGAGGATTCAAATCGTGTTTGTATCTTGGTTGGTCTGAAATCCCCTTGGTGCCATGAGATTCATGCTTACCTTAATGATGGTATCATATCCCCTCACCTCATACGTACCCAACACCAAAACCTCATCCAAAAATCATCCGGCTATGTTATCATAGCCAATACCCTATATCATCGAGGTTATCACGATACTCTCTCTCGATGTTTAGACCAAAACAAGGCTGGGATGGTGTTAAAAGAAGTACACTCCGGACTTTGCGATGCCCACACGAGTGGTATTGTCCTAGCGTGACAAATCTTTAGAGCAGGCTACTATTGGCCTACCATTGAAGAAGACTCCTGTGACTTTGTCAAAAAGTGTCTCCCATGTCAGCAACACGCAAATCTTGTGCACGCTCCAGCACAGGATCTACAACCTATTACACCACCTTGGCCTTTCGCTTGTTGGGGCCTTGATCTAGTTGGAACTATCACACCCCTCTCATATGATGGACATAAATGGATAATAATAGCTATAGACTATTTCACTAAGTGGGTGGAAGTAGTCCCCCTAGTCTCAGCTATAGGAGTTCAGCTCTCCAAGTTCATCTTGTACCACATTGTTTTTTGCTTTAGCATCCCATCCACCATCTTCACTGACCATGGAGGTAACTTTGAAAATCTCAACATGGAAGAATTATGCACTTCCCTCCGCATCCATCACTACTTTTCTAGCCCATATTTCCCACAAGGTAACGGCCAGGCAGAGGCAACTAACAAAACCCTCCTCAAAATCCTAAAGAAAGTTGTCAATGATTCCGGTCGCGATTGGCACCTACAAATAAATCTAGCTGTATGGGCCTATCGAACTTCCTTTCATACATTCATAGGCACAACTCCATACTCCCTAGTTTATGGTGCCGAAGTGGTACTACCTATAGAAGTTGAACTTACCTCCTTGCGCATATCTTGTTAAGGGAAAATATCAGATGAAGAATATAGAGTAGCCAAACTCACCCAACTAGATCTCTTAGATGGGAACCGACAACAAGTGTATGATCATCTCACAGTCTATCAAACTCGTCTCAAAAAGAATTTCAACAAGAAGGTGCTCCCACGACACTTTTAGCTAGGTGACATGGTCTTTAAAGAAAACATGAAAGTCCAAGCAGATCGAAAAAAGAAAGGCAAGTTTGAACCTACTTGGCTTGGTCCTTATGTTGTCACTGTCTCCTTTGGCTCCGGAGCCTATCAACTATCTACACCAAAAGGAGAACTCTTGAATGATCCTACTAACTTCATTCATTTCAAGAAGTTCTATGCTTGAAGATCCTTGGTATACCCAGCTTTTTGAAAAAATTAAAATACAAAAAAAAATAGTAAAGAGAAATAAGCATCCAATGGTGAAAACTTGGCAATTCAAATGCCTTGGATAGGTACCTTGGTGAAAACCTGGTAATTCAGGTGCCTTGTGTACTAAGACTAATCCATTATCTATCACTATCCTATCCCTCATCCATTCACCCACCGTCCCATAACACACTTGCTTGTTCCCCTAGTGTTCCAACCAAATATCCAAAATCTGATGAAGCCTGTAAATCTTGTAACTCAGCTTGCAAATCTTGTACCTCATCTTGTAAATCTTGTATCCCCCATTATAGCGTAGCTTGTATATCCGAATCTTGTCCAAAGCTTGTACCATATTCCAGCTTGTAAATAATCTTGTATCCTAGCTTGTATCCTATTACATGCACACAGAGAATCCCATTTTCACTTAAGCTTTTCGAAAACCATCTACCTATCTGCCTATCACCTATTGTAGACATCCCACCTTTCACAAACATTTCCATCTCACAAAACCCAAACATGAACAACCTTGTACATTTGTAACATATCTTGGTCTGTCAGCTTGTACAACCTCTTTCTCTTAGTACCATTGTATCTATCCAGCTTTCGTATCAGTTCCTCCTTGATCAGCATCTTGCACACATCGCACAACCCTTGGTTAGCTATTCCAATGCATCGTTTAGCTAGATCTCCTATCACCAAAGTGTCATCCTTCTTAGTTCAGCTTGCTAGACGCATCACTCATCTAGATCCATCAGCTTAGGTGCTCTCTGATAGATCCTTGTAGGATATAGCTTTCCTCATGTCTAATCTTGGTCCGTTAGTACCTCGTCCTACCCATCTCGTTGGCAAATGGTTCTCTTTTGGATTTTCACTTTCTTTTGATTTGGAATCTTCCCTTTTGGGTCTTGAAGTATCTTTTCCAAACAATCTTTTTGTTCCCTCCTCAAGGTTACCACGATCTTCCATATCATGGTATGTTGCGAATGGGGCAATCTGAGTGTAAGGTCTTGATCAAGTATTTTCTTTTCTTTTTTTTTCTTCTTGTGGGTTGCCTAGTGTTGGTTCCACTTTGATTCTTTCGAGATTCATGTGTGATGCTGTGGCAATCCTTGTGTGTTTGTTTTGAGTCAGTTCGTCAGTCCTCTAGATAGTTGGTGACATGGCCTTGATGTTCTTGGTAACCTTGGAAATTAACCAATAGTCCTATAGCAAATCTAGTGCTCAACTACATGGTGGTACTTCTCTCTGAAGTATCCCCCCACTCAAAAAGCTTCAATAGATTCCCTTCCTCTCCATTATCCCCCATCCATATCCAACATCTGTCTCTCCTACCCCAGCTTGTGCAACCGTATCTCTTTGAATCAATCATCACTCTTAGCTTTAGGGATCCACAATCCTAGTCTTAGAGATCCACCAATCCAATCAATCCACCAAGCCTCATCTTTCAAGATCCACAATCCTAGTCCTAGGGATCTCCAAAACCCATCTTCCGTCAATCTGACTCTTTGAAATCCTATTGCATCAGCTTTTTCATCCCCTCATCCATCTCCCTATCCTAGATTCCTTTTATAGCGCTCTGCTCCTCTCCTCCCCCCAATCCTGGAAAGTCTTAAGTTTGTACATCTGATTTCCCTTTATCATTCTCCCTTAGTGAGAGTTTGAGCTAATTCAGCCCCTTCTCTTTGCCACTCTGAGTCTCCTTGCTTATCCTGGATTCTTGTATTTTTCAAGAAGCCGTCGAGCCTCATTTCTCTCCCCGCCACCTTCTTGAGGGGGCATCTCTATGTCTAGTCTCTCCTCTTCTTATTCGAGACTAGGGCAACCTTGTTGCTAAAACATCTTCCTCGTGTCTTCTTCATTTGAACTTCTTTGAAATAGTGTTGTCTCAACACTATGTCAAAGAGGGGCAAAATGTAGACACCTACATTTGATTACACTGCTTTGGTAATCCTATTTCGTTATCTCTAAAGGCATCATTAATTAAATCTCTATTTAATTAAATCCTTTGCCATCCCCTAGCTGATTAATTTAATTAATTATCTATAGTCCTAATTGATAAATCAAATAACCTATTATTTATCAATTAATCCTATTCATCTATCTAATTCCAAAATTCTCATTTATTAAATAAATCTATTTGATAAATAAAGCCCTCAAATCTAATAGCCCCTAAGCTATCCTAAATCCTCCATTTAGCCTAATCCACCCCATCCACCCATACTAAACAAGCTTAGCCACTAACTCACCCACCTTCATGAATGCCATCCACTTGCAAATCTCTAACAAGCCTAATCTAATCCTAAATCACTCCTAATCCCCCCCCCTAACCTTGTCACATTCCCTAAGTAAGCTTAAGACTTTTCTAAGCCAAGCAAAGTCAACAATCTCAACTCCCTCCAAAATATCCCAACCACCCAACCATGAATGCTCTTACAAAGGCCATAAAGACTCTTACAAGCCCATTCATTGCTCTTACAAGCCATTATGAAGGGTCTTTATGAAGATATTATCCCTTGAGCCTCCTTTGTTGACTCATCCATCCCCTTGCCTCCATCCACTCACCCTGTGACATGTGTCACTCCTTGATTGGTGCTAAACAAGCACAATCCATGTGCTCCCCTTTGAGTGCATCCTAGCCCTCCTTAAGCTTTCATCTCTCCTTGCATCTTAACCCTTCATCCCTCAAGCCCTTAGCCTATAAATTGAATCCCCTCCCAAGCCATTTTATCACAACCTTCAAGCCAAAGTTATAATGCTAGTTTGAGAAGCAAAAGCCATCAACCATACCCTTATAATGCCAAATTGAGAGCTCACAAAGCTACCAATTTTCCATTACCCATCCAACATCCATTGAAGCAACTTTTGAGCACTTGAGCATACATCCCAATCCTTAGACTCATCTACCAAGCAAAGAGCTAAATCCTATTGGGAGAGTCCATTCATTTGTCTCACATTTCCAATTGAGGTTTCCTCTTTAGTCTCTCATTTATGTTATGGTATTTTAGTTTGTAAATGCTTTTGATTTCTTAATTTAGTATTTTCTAACATACTAATATAGCATATACACTTTCCATTAACCATGCGAATTCTCACGGTAGTACAATTAACCTCATCTGGACTTTCAATCAAAGGAAACAATATTTTTTTCTTCCATTCACCCAAAGAATATATTGATTCAATCTTCCATTATGTATAGCATATCTATCATATTTCCAAAGTATACCCAACAAAATATGACAACAATCCATTGGCATAGTATCACACAACACTTCATGAAAATAATGTCCAATCTTGAACTTCATAATACATTGTTCACTTACCATTATCTTATGCTCATCTTTGATCCATGAAACATGGTAGGGTTTAGGACACTTTAGCCTTTGCAACTACAAATTTGTAACTAGCTCCTCTGATGCCAAATTTGTAGAACTTCCACTATCAATGATCACCTTGCAACATTTTCTAGCCATTTTATATCTAGTCTTGAAAAGACTTCTCCTTAGGATAGGTTCCTCATCACTTCCCTTATTACATAAGGTTCTTCTCACCATAAAATTCTCTCTAGCCTCAGGTTCACTAAGTGAACTCTCAATGTCTCCTTGAAAGATAATATTTGTGTTACCTTGTCCATTTTCAGAGGATCTACACTCAAAGGATCTATGCCCTTGTTTACCACATCTAAAATAATTACCATGAAAAACACCTCTAGAATAAGAATTACCTCTTCCTCAATAAGAATTGCCACCTTTCCACTTGGTCTTTCCTTTGTCATCACTCTTCCATTCAAATTTTTCTTTATCTTGCACAAAATTGTCAGATTTGCCACTTTCTCCATAAGATCTACCTCTGCCTCTCTGTAATCTACCACCTCTACCTCTTTGTCTTTGTTCATGTTTCTTTGTCAAGATCTCCTCAGCTTTTAAATCATGTTGGTATATGCTTCTTCCACACTTTCTAATTTCACAAAACTTATCTAATCTTGAATCCCAGATCTCAATCCATTTATGTACCTTACAATTGTATCAACATAATCCTCCACATTTCCAAATTTGATGTCCACTCTATATAATTCCTTAGTGTACTCCTTCATAGTCATGTCCCTTTGTCTCAAAAAAATTTCATCTTTCTCAACAAGCTAACTTGATAATCAATAGGAAGGAACTTTTTCATCACCTTGTTCACCATTTTCATCCAAGTCTTGATATTCTTCTTTCCTCTCCTTTGTTTATCAGTTTGCAATTGCTCCCACCATAGTGAGGCATGACCCTTCAACCTAGTGACTTCAATTTTCACCTTCCTATTATCAAGTGTGTTTTCATACTCAAAGAACTTCTCCATATCAGAGATCCAATCCAACACAATATTGGTGTCTAATTTTCCATCATAAGGAACAAAATCTACAATAGGCTTTTGAATGTGCCATAGATAATACTCTCAACAATCTTGCTTCATCTTGATCTTCTTCAAGTTTTGGATTAGGTTTTGGTGCTACTACTTCATCATCACTTACATCATCAAGATGCACTCCTCTCCTCTAGGCTATCTCTACAATATCTAATCTAGCTAAAATTTGTTCAATGTACCCAATATGACATTATCAACATTTTCTCTACCTCATACCATCGTTACAATTAGTTTCCTACAAGATTGTAACCCTCTACAAGCTGTAGGTGAAATCCTTAGATCTTCTGCCCTACAACCAAATCAACTTAGGGTTCTACATGATCCAATCTCCACAAGGATGAACCTCACATTTTGATACCACCTAATGCAAGGAGGATGAAGGGAACTAGGGCCAAAGGAACACCTAGCTACCAAAGTCACCTACAAGAGTAAACACAACAGAAATACAACATAGAGAACAAAAACCAAAGGAGAAAGAAGAGCAAAAATACTTCATTGATTCATCAAATTACCAAATACATGCCTAATTGTGAGGCCTTCTAGGTTATGACCAATATTACAATTCAAACTTTGATCTTCAATGATGATCTTTGCATTCTAACCCCCTTCTACTCTTCCTAATCGAACTACTTTCCTTAATGACCCCTAAGGCTCTACCCACGACCCCTTTAAATACTTGCAGGACCACAAGTCATTTTGTTGCAAATTACTAGCTAAATAAACCCTTGCATTTAATGCATAACCAAGCCACAAGTTAGCTCTCAAAAAATATTTAATATAAATCATGAAATTAATGCTCAAGGTCAGCTCAAATTGGAACCAGACACAAACAACTCGGCCAAAGAAGGACCAAAGAAAATACTCACACTTGGTGACACTCAACACATACACGAATTTGGTACCAACAGACACTTGACATCAACCATGAACTTGGCATCAACCATGAACTTAGATACAACTACAAACTTGACATCAATTATAAACTCGACATCAACAGAGAAATTGACATCAATAGAAAATTTGGCAACAACTAAGAGCTCGGCAAGAAGAAGGAACAAGGAAAACATGTAGGATAGCAAAGTAACCCAAGATGCTCTCACATCATCTATCTCTATTTCAAACTCTGGCCAAAAGGAAAAGGATTTAGCTAAGAGTACTTTATCTCCTCGTTGGGTTTACATTCCTTAGGATTCATTTGGTTATTTCATCCCCACAAACACTACATCATTCTCCCATCCCTTTTGGTGTGCTAAGAATGTTGATCATTGACATAGATAAGTGAAGAGTTATCTTAAGAGGGAATTCTTCACATAATTTTTTATCCACTCTCAAGGATGAGGATGGTATACAATATTTTATTGTACAAGTCATGGAATATTTGAGGCCTTATATATCTCCACATAGAATGTTTTTTTATAGATATGGGTCTGTGTGGGATCACGGGGGTCCAAAAAGTGTGGCAATGTAAAAAAAACACTTTTAGATAATTAAAAAGTGCTTCAAAGTCCTCTCAAACTTCTCCCCCCAATCCTATTCCCATATCAAATTTTAACTATCCCAACCATACTGAATACCTAATATATCAAGTATCCTAGATTGAATTGAATACACGATATTAAATCGCGTACCTGATATATTAGGTACCCAATACCTATGACAATATATCAAGCCCAACAACTATTATTTTCTAGTCTAAATAACTAAAAAATAACTTTTTTCTTTCCATTTTCACATATATGACCTTTATTTTTGGGTACTTGATACTAATATCACAAAAAATCTCCAAGTGAGTTGGATTTTTCATTGTTTTGAAGTTTTTATTCTTTTTTCATTTCATTTTAGTTTATTTTAAAGAGGGCTTTTTTATTTTTTCCATTATAATATATTGAATGAATTTGTAATTTAAATTATATTTTTAATCTAATTAGGCATGGCTAATGCAAATGATTCTCAACCTCCCTTGTCCCCCTCCATGTGTGTGAAATGATGAGGCCCAGAAAGAACCATAACCACACATAAATGATCCACTACCACCTTGATACCATCCTTTCTTGGAATATTTGATTCAACATAATCCAAACAAACTATGGGGGTTTGAAAATACATATCAAAACATTCATGTATTGACTCCCATGCCATCCACTTTAAATTCCATTATGCAAAACATTGAGACAATTACTGAGCATCATAATACTACTCTTCATTGGCAATGAGATGCCTACACAGTTTGATGATGGGTTGGATTATGACAAGGTTGTAGCCCTTAATATTAGTAAATATGACTTGGATAACCCATCTATGAACCCTAAAACTGGTATCAAAGTCAAAACCATAAAACTAAAACTATCAATTAAAGGTGCACAAATGAGACAATGTGTGCCAATTTTTAGTATCGCTAGTAGACAATTTTTGACAAACCACCACTAATTTGCAAGTGCCCTTTTATTTTTTGAGAAAATTGTATGTTGAGTTGTTCTTGGGAAAAAATTGAATTGGACAATGAGGCCAAACCAAGGCATGGGATTAGCAACTCTCCAAGATAGACCATATACATAGAGGAAGAAAGCGGTTACCTATGTCTCCTCCATTGATGTCTCCTCCCCTCCTCCAGTGTAATATCCTGATGTGATTCCATAGGCTTCCTTAGAGGCTATTAGAGTCATTCACTCATTGAGTTCATTATAGGTCACCTAGACTAGGTTAGTGTTGCTTCCTCATGTTGATGATGTTGGCACGAATATATCAAAAACCAAATCACATGTTTGTGTTCCCCACACTTGTATTACATGCAGGAATTTATGCCTAGGTCCATTGACTAATTCTGATACATGTTAGATATATTTGGGGTGGAGGATACAAAAAGGTTGGGTACAAATGTTGGAGGATCTCATGGTGACATGTCTCATGCAAGAGGTTGAGGAGGGGCAGGGTGAGCCATGGACTCCTCATATCATGGTAAGTCTATACATTTTATTTTTCAGAACATAGTTAATTCAAAATATTTTTTTTATAAAATATATTTTAACAATTATGCACTTATGTACATGTCTATGTGATTTAAATGTTCAAATGATGATTAAGGAGGAGATGAGATAGGTGGATGAGTTCGTGCTCTCAACCATTTTTTGGCCTCGAGACCTCCAATGTATAATTTTTTTTTACATACTCAGTACTTTCCTGATTTATATTGAATTCTACATGGTTTCTCATCTTATTTGTGTCTTGCAGGTTTCATCTATCATTGGGGGAAATGTGAGGGGGGTGAGCCACCACACATTGAAAAGGGAAAGGTAATTAGATATTTAAAGTGATTAAATGTATACACATATTTGTAGCTTATATGTACTAATGAAATGTTATTATAGTTTTTATTGTACAAAACATGGCCACTAATGATGGCTCTAGGTAGATTCAACAACCTAGAACCTTAGGCAATTTTATTTGTAGCCAGAGCCCCATTGTATGTATATTTATCATTTATTTTTTATTGTCCTTTTTTTCATTAAATTATACAAAATTGATTGTCATGATTGTAACAACTATTCTTTTGACTCTTGTAGGAAATACCTACTATAATTGAGGGATGATGTTAGAGTTTTTAAATCTTTGCTAACACTATTGACATTAAGGTCAATTTGACTATTAGTGGCTTAATACTTAGTCAATTGGTTACATTGATACCAATCTCTACAGTTGCTACCAAGCTTATCATTCATCCAATAGTGTTAACCAAGTATTTCAGTTGCTATCGAGCTAATTAGTCAAAATGCATTTCATGTCAAGCTTCATAGTGTCTACTGAGCATCTCAATTAGTTTATAGTATAACCCAAGCATTGCAGAGTCTACCAAGCTATCCATTAAGATCTTAGTGTTAACTGAGCTTTATAGTGTTAACCAAGTTCTATAGTGTCTACCAAGCTTGCAGTGTTAATGAAGTGAATCCAATGTTGACTGAGTCATGCAATATCAACTAAGTGATTCAACATCGATTGAGTTTCTTAGTGTTCACTGAATCATACAGAGCTGACCAAGTTTGTGCTACTTGAAGTGATATGTCTGGACCAAGTTTCAACTTCAACCAAGTGCTAGTGCATGCTGAGCATTGACAATGTTTTCTAAGTATCACAACCTTTATCTCCATGCCACCTCTCATCACCACCCCCGTCAAAAGGTTGGGATCCTAAAAAGCCTAGCCTTAAGAGCTTTTAGGATTTGTGAGATTGACCACTTGGACCAAGAGCTCTCGCACCTTCGTCAAGTCTTTAAGTGGAATGGATACTTTGACAAGAAAATATCCATAGCTTTTCACTTGGCCAATTCCCTCTTTCTTTTTTCCTCTTGTCCTCCTCCCTCTTTCACCTAGTTGTCCCCTTTCATTTCAATTCCTTACGTCATGGGGATATCTAACAAGATCTCTAAGATTTTGGGCAAAAAAGGCATTCAAGTTGCCTTCAAGCCCCCATCCATGCTTAGAGATTGTGTTCCCCCATTAAAGACCCCAGAGATGCCTTCTTAGATTTTGGAGTCTATAAGGTCTTGTGCTCGTGTGGTACCCCTTACATAGGTGAAACTAGTCGTTAGTTCCACACTAGAATGAAGGAACATGCCGTTGACATCAAGCATGAGCGGGTGCTCAAGTCTACATTAGCTTATCATTCTTCCTCTACTAAGCAGCATATTTGCTTAGAGAAGATGCAAATTATGTTAAGGGAAGACAACTTTGCTAAAAGAAAGCTCAAGGAAGCCATTGTCATCAATGATAACCCTTCTAACCTCAATCATGATGAAGGATGGACCTTAAGCAGTTCTTGGCATCCTTTGTTATGCTCCCTTCACAAACTGCCACGCTCATGACTCTCTGTCTGGTCTCGTCTCCTCCTTCTTTTGGCTTTCCCTTTCTTTTCTTCCTTTTTTTCACTTCCCTCTCCTCTTGCACCCTCTTCTCCCTTCTCACCCCTCCCCCCTGCCCCCTCCCCCCCCCTTCTTCTCCCTTTTCTTGGTCCTTTGGCCTGGTGAGCTCACTATGTTATTGTTTTATTTTCTTCATTTGCACATATTCATATTCATGTGCTTTCTTTTATATTTCCCTCTTATACCCTTGTGGTCGTTTTCTAGTTTTCATTTATTTCATATTTTTTATAGGTGTGCTTGCTTTGTTTTTTCCTTTGCATTGGCCTCACTTAGCGGTTTCTTGGTTTGCCTCATTGTTGTTTTTTCCCTTGTTCTTCTATTTGTGGTTTCACTCAATTTGGGTGCCCTCCCCTTGCTTCTTTATTCTTTTAAACTTTTATTTTATTTTTTATATTTTCTCTGACATCCTTTTTTATATTTTCATTTTTATATATGCGTAGTTATTTGTATTATATATATATTCATTTTTATATTGATATTGATATAGTTATATTTTTTCTATATATTTGTGTGTATATATTTGCACACATTTACATACATTTATGTATATATAAGCATGCATATATAAATATATACATACATATATATATACACACACATATATATATGAGTGTATATATATATGTATATCCATATATATATAATATTGTTGTATATATATATATATATATATATATATATATATATATATATATATATATATATATATATATATATATATATATATATATATACTTTTCTCACTTTTATTCATTTTTGTACTTGGTGTATTTTATTTATTTCTTTCTTCTTTTATTGCTTAGTCTCTTTTGTATATTTGTATTCTCTTTTTATTTTTACATTTCTTTAGCTTCTCTGTCTTTGCTCATTTGGTTTTTTTTCATTTCAATACTCTCTTATTTTGTCTTTGTGATTGTGTTATCTCATAGTTTTCCTTTTTCCTTTGGCTTTCTCTTTTAAAATAAAATAATTTTTAGCGTTGTGGCTTCCTTTGTTATTGTGTCTTTCACTTCCCACCTCTATTCCCCTCTTGGTTCATTTTTATTTTTATTTCATTATTTTTCTTGTGGGTTTGGTATTATGTCTCATCAATTCTCTCTCCTCCCCCTTCCCCTCTCCCTTCTATTTCTTTAGTTGGTTGGATCTGCATTCTACCTTTTCATGTTCTCTTTTCTCTCTAGCATCCTGATGATGGATCATGTAGTATGATCCGAAATGTTGATGTAAAAAACTATACACAATCAAATCCAAAAATTTGTGAGCAAATTAGCATGGATTGTGGAAACCTAATAGATCTTATCACAACATCACTGATTTTTTCTTTTGAGTCCAAGTTACAACAATGGGCTGAATTCATATCTTATGATGAATTTTGTATTGTGGCCAACTCCAGTAAGTGGTTAATTGGATTGATATATGTAATGTATTGTATCATATCCAAGTATGTAATTCATTGACTATGTGAAGAAGTATAGGTAGAAGAATGTGAATTAAAGGCTACAAGCAGTATATGGTATAATAGAGACTTATCTATCACATTTAGGTGATCATTGCAATTCAAGGAATATCATTTAGTAAATCATAGTTGTAGATCAGAGATCAACCACTGATTCATTCTAACAAGTGCATCAGTCAAATCTTTTAACCGGGTGGACTTAACAATATTTTGCTAAATATCCTAATAGAGTGCATACTTCATTGTATGTTTGTAAATCCTTGAACAAGTGGACCTCACAGTCCTTATTGATCCTAACAAGGAAAATCACTAGAAATGGTCAATTGTAAGCCTTAACAGGCCAACTTTATACTGCAGTACTGAATATTGTGGGTATCATCCCCACCCCAATTTTACTTTCTAATTGGAAGGCTTCTTGGTCACCATATCTTGTGTCAAAGTGTTATGAATGTTTCATTGCTTTCATTCTTTCATGCATGTAATTAGATCAAAATAATATATGTATGATTAGTTAGTGAGGTGAGTTAAATTTTTATTGGTTACTTATTCACCCCTCCTCTCTCAATAACCTAGTTTACCTTATATTTCCAAGAATTGGTATCAGAGCTACTATTTCTCACATCAAAAGTTTAACAAATTAAGAAAAATATTAGAGGCAATGGAGGTATATAGGCTAGATAAGGCTATTGAGAATGAAAAGATGGATCTTGAATTAGCTATTGGAAAACTCAAGATAGCAAAGAACAACTCTCTCAATCATTGCAAAGAAGGAAAGATCTTGCAACACAAATGGATGCCAATCTCTACATTAAAGAAATAATTGAAGAATTATGTCTAGAAAGAAATTTAGATCAAGCTGATGTAGCAATCAAAGATGTGAAGGATTCCAATCTTCAAGTAGAAGTCAAAAACCTAAAAAGAGAGCAATAAATTCAATCAGTTAGATTATGCAAAGTCATGGAAGAAAAAGACAAAGCAAAAGAAGAGATAGAAGTACAGGACAATGAAATTCAACAACTATCCCTTCAGCAAGAAGACTTTATTGATCAACTCAATGATGCAAATCAAGACCTTATCAATCTAAGGGAAAAAAATGAAACACTATAGAATGATCTTAGTATTGAAGAGAAAACCAATGAGAGAATGATGGAATCTCAAGAAAGTATGAATTAGTTGAATGAGAAAACTCAATATAGACACAAAGGCAAAGCTAGATTAAGATATACAGAAGAAAGTGAATCATCTCAGCAAGGAGCTCAAAATAACAAAAGACCTACTTATAATCATTGTGGTAAGATAGGTCATACATTAAATAAGTGTTGGAGAAATGGTAAAGAAAAATTTAATGGAAAGTGTTACAATTGCAATAAGCATGGTCATAAAGCAAGTGAATGCACAGGGAAACCTAGGTTTGAAGGAAAGTGTCACAATTTCAACAAGTAAGGACACAAATATTTAGAGTGTAAGACTAAGATGTAGAACCCAACAGAAAAAATTCTGAAAGAAATATTTGGTTGGGACTACAACACATGGTGTAGATGTCACTACTATGGTGAGTTTGGACACATTGGAGAAAACTATGTGAAACATCAGATGAGGAAAGAGACACTACAATGAGATGTTTTGTGTGTATAGAAATTGGACATCTTACCAAGAATTGTATGAAAATAGGTAGAATTGAAGACGAAAAGAAAGCCAAAGCTGATAATATCATAAAACAAATGAGGCAGCAATGGGTGCAAAAATCTTCAGAGAATGCAAGCCAAAGTCCTAAAGTTGTTGACACCCAAGTCAATGAGTTGGGTGGCCCGACAATTTCAACTTAGTTCCCTATGGAGATCACTAGAACTATGATTTAGAAGAAGTCATCAAACATCAATTTTAGCTAGCAAAAAGATCCATATCAACATTTAAGATGCACAAGGATCACCGAGTGATGATGGAAGTTCAAGACCTTACCAAGCAAGGTCAGGTTGCATATCTTTCTCAATTTCTAGATGCCAAATTGGTAGTTCCTATTCAGTAAGGAGACTTTATCTAGTTGAAGGTGTCTTTCAAGGATTAAAGAGAAAACCAAGTGGAGGATAGCCTGTCACCATAAACTTGGAAATTATAAAGACTAAAATTCATTAAAAGGAGGAAATTGAATGTATTATTTCACCGTAAATTTTCAAAACACAGAGAAAAGAGAGAATTTAGAGTCTCCAAGTGATTTAAGGATTTGTTCTTGAAGATTACTTCTATGTTTGAGACACTACTGAGATATGAAATCTTCAAGCAACAAGGTTAAGGAATGTTCTAAAATTTTGGTTCATGGAGTTTATTGCAAGGCTCTTGCATTCAAATTGAGTTCGACAATTATAGAGGCACTTGAACTTACTAGAGAATGGTCTCAGATTCCACGCAAGGTACTTCTTGTCCATGAAATCCATTTATCTTATCACTATTATATTTATGAGCTTGGAATCCTAGAGATGAATAAGACATACAATGAACTATATGTGGATGCTAGTTTGAAACCTAAGCACAAATACTTGGAGACAAAGGGTTTGATGCATATTTTACATATGCTAAGGGATTTTCAAATGAAGTAGATCAAACTCATCTTGAGCTATGTTCATAACATATAGTTATTGTTAGATCATCCTATTTTGATATTCAAGAAAATGATACACAAGATTACTAGATTTCCCATGTTAAACAAAGTGAAGACCACTAAAACCCTAGGTTAGCTTGTATGGACAAAGTGGACTCTTGCTGAATGGGATGGAAGAGGCATGAAGCTTAGTGGTGTGACTGATATGGAATTCATGTGATAGCTCACAAAATCTACAACTCAAGTTGATTGAACAATGTGTCATGTGAAGTAGTTGATCTGGCCGTACACACGATGGTAAAGAATAATTTGTCCTTCAACCTTTCTAAGCTGTTGTTGAATCAATTAAGAAATAATATGGAAAGCATCCAAGTATCAAAGAATAATTCATGTAAGTTTGGTTCTCTCTTGACATGTTTATTATTTTATGTTCAGAAGTGTTTCCCTTCTAAAGGTACTATAGTATGGAAGAAAGATACCCCAGTACTGTATCAAATAAATGAATTCATAGTAGAGATGGGAGAAAACTTTGACAATATTCTGGACAACTATTTTGAGACATTTAAGGAGAAAATGTAGAGAAAATTTAGGATACCTAGGAAACTAGCAGAAGATTATGAGCAAGACATATGTTTTATGGTTGACTATGACAAGGTTTACATTCAGGTAGTAAGACCTAGAGTAGCATGGGTTAAGCCTCTAGAATATGAGGTTAACATTGATGACACTAAAGATATTATTGAAGCTCTCTTGAATGAGCCTGTGGATCCTAAGAAAACATATTTTTATACTTGTGAAGAGGCTAAGGCTAGAATTGAGCATGAGATCAGGTTGCCCCAAGCAAAGTAGCAGAAGGAAAAGGATTGAGTTAGGATCTCCTCTCATGCTTATTGAGGGAAAAGGAGATGATATCAAAGATGAAGATGAAGAGGATGAAGAAGAAGAAGCAAAATCTAAGGAAGAGGAGCCTTCAAAGTATGAAAGAAAGGTTATTATAACCAAACTATTAGGAATTCTTTAGAATAACTAGGTGGGGGGGCGAGGGGGTTGAATCAGTTATTTAAGGTCCAAATGTCCAATTTAAAATATTTTCATCAAGTAAAGTGAGCCTTTAAAACTATTCATTCATCCAAGCTTAAACTTTTCTTCTTAGCAAATTACTGTTAATCAACATGCAAGCATAACACATGACACAATGGTTTATGTGGAAATCCAATTTGGGAAAAACCACCAGTAGCATGCTACTTAATTCTCACTCTTATGAAGTGATGCCCTATGAAAGGCCTGCCCTATTAAAGGCTACAACACAATATTAAATGTGACCTAGTTAAAGGATTTAACCACCCTATTAGAAGTGGGCCTGGTTAGACGACTTTAGAACATTCACTTGGAATGTCACCCTATTAAAGGATTTACAAATGGCTACTAAACCAACCTAAGTCCATAGGATTTTTTTTACCCTAACTGATACAATTGCTGGAGAGTAACAATAAGGGGTTTTGACTTGATTACAATTCACAACTTATCTTGTAGATTTCATATCACAGTTTAGCTCTTCAAAATTTGCCTAGCTTTTAGTCTCTATAGTTCTAGTAGCTTGTCCTCCTTTCAAGCTTTGTCTCCTTAAGTCTTCATGTTTGATGTACTAGTGCAATTTTCCTTCTAACCACTTATTGAAGCAGAGTTTCCATGCTTTGTTCTTCCTTCTCTTCTTAATGTCTTCTCCTTGACACCTTTCAACCACTTCACAATTTTGGCACTCCAGAAGCTCTATCTTCTTGGTCTGTGACTCCTTAAATAGAATTCTAGAATTTCTTTTCCTGCTTGATTCTTCCCTCCTTTAATTTCTATTTGAATGGATTAGGTAGGATTCATTGAATCTAACCCATATTTTGTTCCTTCTAGAAACATCATGAAGAATCCTCTTGAATTTGCTAAAAAATGGTTTACATAGAATTCTGTGCCACCAACTCGTCATCCTTACCCTCTAAATGGCTCACAAAATTCAAGGTAGCAAACTTGTAAGCTCAGATATGGTGAATCTTTGACTTTTCCAATAATGTAGCAGCTCAACACTATTAAAATTCTGGTGCTTAGCATATCCTATGTTACTCGACATCAACTATGTTTTACTGATGCTCAACACCTACTATGGATTCACTCGACATCCGCTAAGACTTTTTTCTAGTGCTTAGCACCTATTACTTTTCTTGGCACCTGAACATGCTCAGCTCCTTCTAAATCACTCGACACACACTAGATTTTTCATTTGCTCAACACTAACTAAAAGTTTTCTCAGCTTGAACTAGCTTACTCGACACTCACTAATGAACTTAGTTAAGCCTTGTAGTCAACCTTGTTACAACTTATTCCTCCAATGTTTCTAATGTGACCAACCTTTGTATCTTCAAGTATGTTATCAATACATTATTTAACCATTGTCCTAATTGATCCTTGTACTTCATTACAAAACCATAACTCAACCTTTCCCTTAGGTTCTCTTGTTACATCTTGTTGATTAAATCCTTTTCATTAATCAACTAAGTGATAGTACTTGGATCTTACAAGTAGTTGTCATTCTAGCAAATAGCAAGTTTGACATCAATGAAAAATCAATGATTGAAAACATTCTTTATCAACCATATTCCTTCTTTGCAACAATCTCCCTCTTTGATAGTATTCTTTTTCAATTAGTTTTCCAACAAAAACTTGCCAAGTCTTCCCCTACTATGTTTACAAGGAGATCAACCAAATCAAAGAAGAAACTAAAGTTGGGTGAAGAAGCTAAATAAATTATCTTTTAGAGGTCTCCCCTACCCTTAAGAAACTATTGAAGAAGATGGAACAAGGAACATGTATGGCATGTTTTAAGTATCTTATGTATGAGAGTAGGAGTGAAGAAGAGAAAAAGAAAATTGAGTATACAATTCTAACAAAATTAGGTAAGTGGAAGTATTTCACCTAATGAGCTTACACAACAAGTTCTTGATATTCTTATTAACCATTTTAGCCCCCTTTCTAAAGTGCCAATGTTGCTAGTCTCATGAATAGCTAGGGTGATGGCCTTGTCTACATTCATTGACTTATCCATTAATTGCCATGCAAGCTTAATAGGGATACACAAAACTTTGAATTTTCTTTTATATCCCTATGCCTTATAATATTTTCATATTGTATGAGACAGTTTCAAGTTGCAATGATGGGATTACTTCTTTTCTCTCTGTCGCTTTGATTTAAGTCTTTACTATCAAGTGGGCTATGAACACATGAAACAATTAGAGTTTAATGTAGCACAACTTCATAGCTTAGAAGGTTAACATTCAAATTCAAGCCATGAAGATGCAACTAACTATGAATCGCATGATCACAAACAACTTTAGCTTTAATCAGATTCAAGTTGTGATGGTGTGAAAGCTAACTATAAATAGTTCAAATTTATGTACTTTCACATCATCACAAGTAGGTCATGAATAATGTAGGGTCAGGGTAGTGATGCAAAAAAATACCTTGTTTTCTCATTCACAAGGTTAGAAGATGGGTTAACATTTCAAGTGGCAAAGTTGCAAAAAGGTTTTGTTCGCATGGTTATAAGAGGTTCAAAGAAAACTAGGGTTAAGGCTACAAAGAAACAAAATACTTTGAGCACACCATTACAGGGTTAACATTGGGGTTAATGATTTAAGTTGCGATGGTGCAATGGAAATCAATTTGATGGCTTCGCATGGTCATAGTGGTTATTGGAAATAAGTAATAAGTAGTTGCAATGGTGATAATGACAATGCTAGTAGTAATGTTCAAGGGTCGTAACATTGTACGAGGTCAAAGATAACCTAGAATTAAAGCTATGATGCTGCAAAGTGCTTTGTTCACTCATTCATAGGGTTAAGACCATAGTTAAAATATTAAGTCATGAAGCTACAAAAAGGTGATGATGGTCAAGCTAACCATGTTTACAACATTGCACGGTTAACACTTGCTTGATGTTTGGAAATCGCAAAGAGTTGACAAGGGAAAGATGGATGGCTTTGCATCATCACATAGTTAAAAGATGGTTATATCCAAACCATGATGATGGTGCTAATGAGTTAGTTTCATGTTGATTGTAGGGTTGCAATGTTCAAAGGGATAAAGTAATAATGAGCTGTGAAGTGACAATTAAGCATAAAATAGGAAGGTCATGGTTTTACAAGATCAAGAAGCTAATGGAGAAAATAAGTTGTGAAGCCATGAATAAATGTGACCATAGGTCAACAAGATAGTTAGACTACTAGGCAAGGTAGAAAAATGTTTCAAGGGTATAGGGCCACATGGCAGATGGAATGATTGAATCTAGTTGACTTGCTGATGTGGATGATCTAGCATGACATAGATGTAGCCTATGCAGCTGTTGGAAAGAATAAGGAGACATGATTTGTTTATTTGAAACCATTTTTGATGTCCTCAATGCCATTAGACTCTAAGCTTCTTAAATGCATATCATGATCAATTTTTCTTTGGTTTGAGGTCTTGCACTTGAGTGTACTCTTTTCCTTGTTCTTTCTATCATTTCTTGTAGGCAATTGCACGTCATGATTAGATTTTCATCTATTTCTCATTTGTTACTCTCATCTATAATCCAATCTCAAAATTGAGGGAGTTCAAACTCAAGGTTATATTTGGGTTATGCCTACATCCTATAAAGGAAAGTTTTGTTGTTGTTCAAAGGATCTCCCTTTTCTAGTCTTCTATAGATATTCTCTGTAAATTTTCTTGCTTCTTATTCAATAGAAATCACTATTGTTGTATCTATTTTCAACCAATTAAGTTTGTTCAATTTTTTATGCTTCTTTTTCTTGGATGTTTTTTGGTAATTGTAATACCATATGATTATGTTCATATCAACTAACTAATCTATTAAGTGAATCTATTACATTATGCACATGGATATGTTAATTTTTGGCTTCTCTATGGTGTTAAGATTAAAGGAATGCAGATAACAACATATGTTGTGGAGTTTATTGGATTTTAGTGTAGTTATTGGAAAGAAGTAGATGAAAATACTATTTGGTGTATCACTCCTCTAGTTTAGAATAGGTAGTATAATTTTCATGTATCTCCTTCTCCCTTTTCTCTCAAGAGATAGTTGGACATACCCTAGTAGTAAGGAAGCTGACCTTCTCTAGAGATTCAATCTTTGATTGCAAAGTCCCACACTTTTGAGATTGTTTCCATGTTACATAAGGTTTTCTTTAGGTCAAAAATTTAGCCAAGGGTACAAAATTTTGCATCAACAATGCTTTTGAAAGCAATTAAACTACAATGGGATAGTGTAATGAAAGTTGTCAAAGACATCAGTGAACATACTTTGAGACAACTTATGCCAAGTCTTAGTGAGAAAGAGGTGAAGGAATCATTAAAAGAAAATGAGAAGGAGCTCACACCAAATTCAATACATGTCTAATACTACTAAAAGACATTTAATCTATGGTGAACTCTAGCACTACTACATGGAAGAACATCTATGGGCTACACAAGCCTAGTGACTTTATTGTGCATGTTAATGACAAATATGGAGAAGAAGATAATGATGAAGAAGAAGTAGAAATTAAAGATGATGAGATAGACAATTTCAATCTTGATGATGAGGAAGAAGAGTAGGACGCCACTAGATGAAGTCTTCCAAAAATATAGAGTATTAAAGAATATGATGCAGAAAAGATTGCAGCATTAGTTATGACTTCCTTTCCTCACTCCCAAAGAAAAGCCTTTGTGTAATTAGGCTCATAGAAGAATTCTACCAAGTTGGTTGAGGTCAAATCTATTACACCAAGTGTACAACTGATCTCTAGAATTTCTCTGCCAAGTATTTCAATGATTGAAGTGCCTAGCACTTCATCTACCAAGCAACAAGTGTTCTTAGCATCAGTCTTGATCGAGCAACAACAAGGTATTCCTATTGTTAATGTTGTTTCTACTATTAGAACTATTGGTGTTAATCCTACCTTTTCAAATGTTGTTCCACCATGGCCAGTGCAATGATAGTTGAGAATTAGTCTCAACTGAGTACTAAAGTTCTGAATAAGGGAAAAGAAATTGTTCATTCTACTATTTCTTCAAAAAAGGGTAAAGAAGAGAAAATTGATCTGGATGAGGAAATCGTTATTCCAAATTGGGATACCTCTAACCTCACTCTAGAAGAGATGGATACCATTGGAGAAGTTTGGAAGAAAAGGGCTAAGAAAAAGAATCTTAGACAAGAGAGGAAAAAGATTAATGAAGTCCTTGAGGACATAAAGAGCATATTTATTGATGATTTGGATATTGAGGTTGATGGGAAATAACCTATTTTGGATCAGTTAGCTGAAATTGTCCACAAGTACAATGAATAATTGAATGGACAAGAAAAATTGTTGTTGAGAGTTGAGAGAAAATTTGAAAATCAAGTTTTTGAGTAGGTAGAACAGAAGATTGTTGTTGATCAAGTAGAGTTGTCTACTATTCTTACTTCACAGGAAACATTTGTCAATAATGTTATTTCATTATTTGCTAAGTTGAGTGACACATCTATCTTCACAAAGGAGATCAAGGATAAATTATCCAAGATAGATGAGGATATGAAGGCAAGTGCACACTAGGTGTGTCACTTGATCCTAGTTGTAGTTCACACACTTTACACAGATAAGATACTTAAAAAATCTACAAGTAAATTTGTTGAGGGAAGAAACCAAAATTAGGGCCACTTGCAAAAATGAAGGCATGAATCTTCCAAACATGGATGCACTGCAAAAGCACATTGCACATTCAAAGACACTCATCCATGACAACAACTTCTCCATAGCTAACCACATGATGGAACTATCAGTAAAGGTAAAGATAGCCTTGCATACAAGTAAGGTATTACAAGTGAATTGGGACACGACTATGTCAATCATTTTGAAGGTACACAATGATTTCTTGTCAAATTTTGGTATTAACTTGTAGATATTATACACCTTTGGCATTTATGTCAAAAAGGGGGAGAAGAAGATTATCTATATAAATTATTGGTAAAGGGGAGAAGAAGATTATGTAGATTATCATAGTCCACTTATTTGTATAGAGAAATATATATCTATGGAGGAGTAGCTATATATAACTAAGCAAAAAAAAAAAATTACAAAAGAAATTTTGAAAAATTAGAAAAACAAAGTAATTTACCAAGCTACAGCAACAATAAGTCAAAATCAAGTCGAAGACACAAAATGTTTATAAAGGAAGTTTTTGACTTGTAATTTTGAGAATTCAGATTGTGGTATGATAAGTGTTTTTGTCACTAATGCCAAAGGGAGAGATTGTTGACATTAAGGTCAATTTGTCTATTAGTGACTTAACACTTAGTCAATTGGTGACATTGCTACCAAGCTCTAGAATTTATACTGAGCTTATCATTCATCCAACAATGTTAACCAAGTGTTTTATTTTCTATTGAGCTAATTAGTCAGAATGCAATTCATGACGAGCTTTACAATGTCTATTGAGAATCTGAGACAATTTACAATATAGCCTGAGCGTAGTAGAGTTAATTGATCTATTCATGAAGATCTTAGTATTAACCGAGCTCTATATTGTTAACCAAGTTCTATAGTGTCTATCAAGCTTGTAGTGTTAACAAAGTGAATCCAATATTGATTGAGTCATGTAGTGTCAACTAAGTGATTCAACATATATCGAGCTTCTTAGTGTTCACCGAGTCATACAAAATTGACCGAGTTTGTGATACTCAAAGTGCTCAGTATGGAAAGAGCTTCAACTTCAACTGAGTGCCAGAGCATGGCGAGCATTGACAATGTTTTTTGAGTGTCAAAACATCACTGAGTTTTTCTTTTGAACCCAAGTTACAAAAATGGGCTGACTTTGTGAATTATAATGAATTTGGTATTGTAGTAGACTCTAGTAAGTTGTTTATTGGATATATATATATATAATATTGTATCATATCCAAGTATGTAATTCATTCAGTATGTGAGAAAGTATAAGTAGAAGAGTGTGAATTAAATGCTACAAGCATTATATGGTACAACAAAGACTTATCTATCATAGTCAGGTGATCATTGCAATTCAAGAAATCTCATTAGCAAATCATAGTTGTAGATCAGAGATTAGCTAGTGATTCATTCTAATAGGTTCACCAGTCAAATCCTTTAATTGGGTGGACTTAACAATCTTTTGCTAAATCTTCTAATAGAGCACATACTTCATTGTATGTTTGTAAATCCTTTAACAAGGTGGACCTCAAAGTCCTTATTGCTCCAAATAGGGTAGATCACCAAAAGTGATCAATTGTAAGCTTCAAAAGGCCAACTTTATACTGTAGTACTAAATCTTGTAGGTATCATCCCAACCCAATTTTACTTTCTGATTGGAAGTTTTTTGGGTCACCATATCGTGTGTCAAAGTGTTATGAATGTTTTATTGATATTATTCTTTCATGTATGTAATTAGATCAAAATAAGTTATAAAGGATTAATTGGTGAAGTGAGTTAAAGTTTTATTGGTTATTATTGATTCACCCCTCTCCTCTCGGTAACCTAGCATACCTTATATTTCCAACAGACACTTCCAAATGAAACATCACCAAAGGTAGTTTTAATTTGAATTCTTGATAATGTTATTAATTTGTTATGCTATCAATAATAATCATATACGGTAAGTCATGGATCAATCTCACAACCTTGCAAACATATATAGGTCAAAGCTAGTGATGTCCATTTGTTGTCGAGGACATATGTGAGGACTCTTGATTGCTTTAGGAAGACATCGAGAGAAGTATGTATGAGAGTTTCAAATAAAAGAAAATTCATTAAATAATTGATCAATATGCATTTGAGTAAATTTATGTTTGATATGCACAAATCTTATATGTTAACTAATCTAACTTGGGGCTTTTCTTTTTCATGTAGGATGCATCAAACCCAAAGAGCGCATCAAAGACATTACATTTTGATGATCCACTTGCAACATAAGATGTTGTAGTAGTTTTGAGATGCCTTATGACACATTTTGAGATGGTATACATGCCATGTTGTATCTAGAAACTTTGATATTGCAAACATATTTTGACGGCAGGTGCCACATTTTGTAATTTTGTTTGAGATGACATTTACACCATATTTTTTTACAAATAGTTACATATATTTGATATATCTATAGCACATAATTTTTGATATATGATAAATTATTATCATTTGTTATGCATGTGTATATTATTCATGTTTATAGAATCTTGTCTCTATTTGAACTTTAACTTGGATAATTAAATGTAAGTTTAGTATTTTTATTTTTATTAATTTAATTTTCTCATTGTACAATGGGAGAATTATTGGATTTGGAAAACTAATAGGGGTGTCACTTGGATTACATAGAGAAAATGAAGATCATAAGTACCTAAAAGGTCTCAAATCAATGTAACTTGGACAATTAGTGCCTACCAAATGTAAATGGAGTCATGAAAGGTCTATGTATGCAAAGTTTTCATGATGAAGCAAACGACCCTACAAGGGTCATTATATAATATGATGAGGGCTTTTCATCTTTGAAAGGTTTATAGGGAGTAGAAGTGTTTAATAAGGCCATTCTTGGTCATGCAAGGATGTAATGAATGACATTATTGTATAATGGGCTTAATAGTCTCTAGTTGTTAATAAGGACTATAAGAGAGAGGGCATAAGTTAGTAGTGTTTTGAAAGAACATGAAATAAGACATTAACAAAAGTATTTGTAAAGTATAATGGTTAAGAGGATCATACTTGTCAAGTTTGTGAACTTTAAAACATAATATACTTTAATTAGTGGTAAGCCAATAGTTAATAGGAAGTTAAGAGAGCACAATCAATTTTTAGGAAGTTGGGAGGTAGTTGGTTAGTCATTGAACTATGAAAAGTTTTATAACAAAGGTAAAATCCCAATAATGAACATAAATAGTAAGTGTAACAAAGTTTTGATCAATACAAATATAATTTTAATGCATATTTCTCTATTTGACATTAAAGAAAATATGTTTCCCCCAAGTATTCACTGTGGGCTAATGATCTAATGTATAGTTCCCTTTGTGAATTTGATAAAGGACTAATCATGCCCCATTTTTCTTTTGTTTCATCCATTTTAATTTTAGATTAGTGATGATATGATAAATTATTAGAGACTATTCAAAACCCTTGGTTGGGTATGTTGAACACAAGAATTATGGAGAACTCTTATATCTTCATTCAATTTTCTCTCAGACCCCATTGAATGGTGCACTAATTAGTCTTGAACTTTTGAGAGCATGAATCATTTGAGGAATCCCAATATTAGTCCAAGAAGTTAGGTTGAATCATGACTTTGGTAAGGGGAGGTGACGTTAGAAGTTGGTTTAGTTATATTTGAGCAAAGAGACCTTAGTGTGGCTTGGGTATGCTTCAGTATCATGTGGGCGCAAAAATTGTATTGACTTAATGGCCAAAATGAGATTTTCATTAGGGTTGAACCACTTGTCAGGAGATAAAAGAATAGATAAATTGTTTCCATATTGCATGGTTTGAAAGATATGTACTAGGACACCAACCAATTGACCTTCACTACAAGTTTTGGCATCAAGCAAGATTTTGTGCCAAATTCAAATGAATTTGAATCTCCCAAAACTGGGAGTGGTTATTGTAGGAATTCACAACATGGTTATATAGCATCTAATAGTTCATTGATACCTCTCACAAGATTTGAGTTATGCTCCACTAAGGATCACTGCCCAATATTGCTTAGGGCACCTTGGGTACACTTTGGTGCAGGGTGGATGCATATGTTCTAAAAAATCAATGGCCAAAATGAAGTTTTGAATAGTATTCACCTACCCATCTAGAGCTAACAAACAAAGAAAATTGAGCCAATGATAAATGGTTTGAAAGATATGCACTATGACACCAACCAGTTGACCTTCACTACAAGTTCTAGAATCAACTAAGATTGTTGTGCCAAATTGAAATGAATTTGAATCTCCTAGAACTAAAAGAGGTTATTGTGGACCTTGACAATATGGTCTAGTAGCATTTGATAGTTTTTTGATTCCTCTCACAAGATCTAAGTTATGGCCCTATGAAAATCACTGCCTAATAATGCTTAGAGCACCTTAGGTACACTTCTATGCAAGTTAGACACAAATGTTCAAACAACTTAGTGGTTGAAATGGGGTTGTCACTAGGGTTCTCTCATCCATATAGAGCTAAAAGAGAAGACAAATTGATCCCATGATGCATAGTTTGAAAGATAATCATTGCAACACCAACTGACCTTCACTACAAGTTTTAGCATCAAGCAAGATTATTGTGCCAAATTCAAATAAATTTAAAACTCTTAGAACTCAAAGAGGTTATTGTAGACCTTGATAACATGGTCTTTTAGCATCTAATATTTTTTTGATACCCTTCATGAGATTTGAGTTGTGTCCCTCTAAATATCGTTGCTCAATAAAGCTTATGATGACTTGGGTACACTTTGGTGTAGGGTAAGCATGAGCATTCTAACAATTTAGTGGTCAAAATGAGGTTGTCACTAGGGTTCACTTGACCTTATGGAACTAATAAAGTAGAAAATTTGATGAAGGGTGCTCCCCTTAATACCTTAAACACATAACATAAACAAATAAATAACATCAATTTAAGAGAACAAAATATGGGCTTCTTATTATCACCGCAAATGCGAAATTACAAAATTCAAAATTAAAATATGCAACCCACATGGGCACCTTCATTATAGTAATATACAAGGTAAAGCTATGAACTATCACCTAGAGCTATCCTAGACAAGGTATGGGCATTGATCAAATAGGCAATTTTATGCTACTTAGGAAGGTTGTAGACACTCAAACTTAATACCTAGGGCTGACAGACCCTAAAAATACATATAGAGTCGGCCAAATACACCTTTGATATTTTTTTTTGAAGTTTTGGCTGGCCTAACTTTAGAAGGCCATAACTTCTGAACTATTGCACTGATTTTCTATTATAACCACTTTTCAAAATCCTTAGCTTCTGATCTACAGGCTCAAATCTGCGCAAGCACCCATCCATTGAGTTTTCGATCCTCATCCAAGAATGTTTAGTCCTTCAACAATGAGCCTAAAGTTTTTATACCAAAATTACACATTGAAAATCTATAATAAATCCGTGACTACTCATAATATGGCACTAAGCCTCAACTGGTAGGCTAATATATCCAAAGTGTGTTGGAAATATTATGAAAAGCTAAGTTACTAAGAGGGGAGGGGTGAATTAGTAACTTCTAAATTTTTTATCCCAATTGGTAATTTATATGAATTCTGATCTAACTTATGCATGAGAAACTAAGAAAACATAAAAGCATACATAACACTTTGACAAAAAAATTGGTGACCCAAAAACCTTCCAAATAGAAAGTAAAACTGGGGTAGGGATGATACCCACAAACTTTAGTACTATAGTGTAAAGTTGGTCTATTAAGGCTTACATCGATCACTTCTGATGATCTACCCTATTAGGAGCAATAAGGACTACTAGGTCCACCTTGTGAAAGGATTTACAAACATACAATAAAGTATGCACTCGATAAAGAGATTTACATAAGACTATTAGGTCTACCTTTTTAAAGGATTTGACTAATCCACCTATTAGGATGAAATAGTGACTGATCTTTGATCGACAACTTGGTTTACTAAATGAGATTCCTTTGAGTGTACAAATCACCTTGCTATGATAGATGAATCTTTATTGCTCCTATTACTATTGTAGCTTTGTAATTTGCTCTTCTACTCTTCTATGATGATTACATTACTTCCTTTTTTAATTCCATACATACATTGGATGTGATAAAATACATTACATACATATCAATCCTATTACATAATTACAAAGTCAACCACAATACAAGTTTACACAAAATATTACAAAGTTGGCCAAAGTGTAGAAACTCGGGCTTTAAAGACTGACTTGGTGAGGTTCTAATACTCGACATTCATTGTCAATGCTTGGCATTGTCATGCACTTGGTAGACATAGAAGCTCAATCCATACTGATCACTTTCTAGTTTTGAACTTGGTTTGCATTGGTGACTTGGTGAATATTATGAAACTTGGCATAAAAACAGAATCACTTGATTCACACTATATAGCTTGGTAAACATTGTCACCTTGAGCTTGGTATAAATTGAGTCTCCCCGTTAACATTGAGTATCTCAATCAACACTGGACTCACATCACATCAACTAAAAACTTGCTAAACACTGCAAAACTTGATTTACACTGAAAAATTTGGCATGCACTAACATGTTCAGTTTACACTATTAAACTTCAACTTTTTAGTAACTGCTTGGTTCAAACTAAAATCTGTCCATAGGACTCAATAGCAACTAAAATTCTTGGGTAACACTATTAACTATACAATATGCTTAGTATGAACTCAAAATTGAATAAGTGTAGGTCATTAATAACAAACATGACTTGAATGTCAACAATCTCCCCCTTTGGCATTAGTGACAAAAACACTTATCAGTCAAAACTGAATTATCCATCACCTTATATCTCCAACTTGATAGAGTATACTATTTTGAGATTTTTTCAAATTTTTTTTGTAAAGGATACATTTCTGCACATGGTAGTGCTTCCTCCAAACAACAATATACTATACATACAACATATATTTCTTCATACTTTTCTTACAATTTTCTCCCCCTATGTTTTTACATCTTTCTCCTCTTTATATCATCTTATATCTTTTCATACCTTCTCCTCCTTTTTTGACATTAATGCCAAATATTTATACTATATGTATTTACATATTAATGCCAAAATGAGACAAGAAATCTAAATGTACCTTTAGTATGATTTCCAAAGTCTTGTCCCAGTTCTCTTGCAAGACCTTGCATCTGTGCAATGCCACCTACACTTCTGCTAAAAATTCAATCATATGATCTGCAATAGAGAAATTATTATCATGGATGAGAGTTTTTGAATAAGGAATATGCTTGTGCAGTGCATCCATGTTACAGAGTATCATATTTTGAATATCTACCAATGTAGATCTAATTTTCACCTCTTCTTTATGTAATTCTGCCTGCATGTCTATCAAAAAAATGATCCTTTTGAAATGGGTAGAGCTTGAACTCTAATCAAGTTGCAATTGCTGAGCACTCACCTTAAGATCTTCATCAATCTTAGATAATTTGTCTTTTATTTCATTTGTAAAACATGGAATATCACATAATTTACCAAAAAGTAAAGTTACATTTGTATAAGAAGTTTCAAGAGAACCCAAGATAGTAGATAACTCTACTTGGTAAATGCCAATCTTTTGAGCAATAAGTTCTAAGACCTTATTCTAAAACTTCTTCTTTTCTTTCTATAATAACTTGTCTTGTCCATCTAGATCTTCATTATAATTTTGGACTACTTCTGTCAACTGATACAAAACTGGCTAAGAAGAATCAATCTCTATATATATAGCCTCTACCAAAATATTCTTGGCATCCTCAATGATTTTGAATTCTTTGTCTCTTTCCTCTCTTAACCTCTATTGTTTGGATTTCTTTTGAAGTAACTCTTCAAAGGTGTCCATTTGATAAGGATTGAGTGTTAAAATATCCCAATTAGGAATCAAAATTTCCTCATCAAGATCTACATCCTCCTCCTTTTCTTTACCTTTACCCAAAAATTTTGTGCTCGGTTGAGGGTTGGTCTCAAATTCCCTTGCACTTATTTCTTATGTACTTGGAATGGAAACAATAGTAGAAATAGTGGGGCTTGCTGCAAAAATTGATACTGCACTTATTGTAGAAATACTAGTAGAAGTACCTGTTAAAGCTAAAATTGATGTATCCAAAATTGTTGCATTCAAAACTGTTGAAGATGGAAGAGTCTATAGCTTAGTAGATGAAGTAGTTGACACTTCAATCAATGATGAGCTAAGTTGAACTAGTGCAAATATTGATTGGATGTTTGTGCTTTTAGTGCTAGACACAATCAATCCTATAGAGGTTGTCTCTATGCTTGATGTTGTCACTATTTTTCTTGGAAAGTGAAGAAGTGAAGCAATAACTGCTACAATAATCATGACTAGGTCAGTTTCCTCAACATCTTGAGTTCCTTCCTTGGTAGCCTCTTGCTCTTTTCCCTCTTCATCATCCTCATTATCAAAATGTGTTACTTCTTCATCATTTTCTTGATCATCATCATCATCATCTTTATCACTTATGCTGACCAGAAGATCACTTGGTTTGTGAAGAAGATATATATTTTTCCATGTATTTGTTGCATTTTTCGCAACATGATCTATTTATTTCAACAAAATTAGACAAGTATTGAATCTTAAAGTCAAATTTTCTTCATTTTCCTTTAAATATTCCTTGATTTCCTTGTTAGTCAAATTTGGCATCAATTGCCTTAGGGTTTTCTCAAAAATGTCCTTTGCACTTTGCATTGCATATTCCCATCTTGGCTTGGTTTTATTCATTAAAGCATCTAGAATTTGCTGAGTGAACTGGTCAGGAGAGTATTTCCATTTTCTCATTTAAGATATTAGAATATCTTCAATCTATTTTTTCTCATCAGCTATTCTAGTCTCATATTTTAATGCTTTGAAATTTGTTATCCCAGAACGTGATTCCAATTCCTTCATCCTCTCTTCAAATGTGGGTGGAGACCTCTTGAAAATTATGTCTCCCCCTTCTTTATCGACCTTCTTTCTAGAGGATCTCTTGGTGAATACTATAGTGGATGTCTTGGTAGGCTTGGTAATGATTACCTTGCCCTTTTTCTTTAGTGGTTCCTCTTCCTCTGATTCTTCATCCTCTACTTCTTCATCTTCACCTTTTCCCTTGGTCAAAAAAAGGGTAGAACTTTTTTTTTTAACTTGGCAATCCTTTTCTTGCCTTTGCTAACCACTTCAGGGAGGTTGATCTATAGTTCTATCTGGGCCTTAGCCTCATCACATGTTCCAAAATATGCAGCCTTGGGGTCAACTAGTTCATTAATCAGATCCTCAATAATATCTTTTGTTTCATCAATGTTTACCTCATATCCTAGAGGTTTTACCCATGCAATTCTAGGCCTAAGTGCCTGAATGTATACCTTATAACTATCCACCATAAAACATACATCACCCTTATAATCTTCAACTAGTTTCTTGGGGGTTTGGTATCTATTATTCATTTTCTCCTTGAAAGCATCAGAATAATTATCCATAATATTGGTGTAATTTTCTCCCATCTCAGCAATATATTCATTAATTTGATAGAGTACTAGCACATCTTTCCTCCACATGATAGTACTTTTTGATGGAAAAAAAAATTGAACATAAAAGAATAAACATGTTAACAAAGAGCCAAACTTACATAGATTATTCTTTGATGTCTTGATGCTCTCCATGTTCTTGTTGAATTGATTTAGCAGTAGCTCAACAAGGTCAAGAGAAAGGTTATTCTTGACAACTTTGTATGCTAGGTCAACTACTTCACATGACACACTATTCAACCTGCTCAAACTGTAGATCTTATGTGCAATGACATGACTGCCAAACTTTAATTCCATGTTAGTGACACTACTAATTTTCATTCCCCTACCATCCCACTCGGCTAGGGTTTTCTCCTCCAGTTTGACTTGGCCTAGGGTTTTTGTCATTTTAGCTTTAGCCAACATAGGGATACCAGTGATCCTATGAATCATCTTCTTTGTAATCAAAATAGGTTTCTCCAACCACAACTATCCATTGTCCACACGATTGAGAATACACCTTAGCCATTTGATTTGGAAATCACAGGGCATGTAAGGAATATGGTTAAAACTTTGGCTTCAAGATGTTGGTGCTCAAGTTTCAAAATGCCATCAACACATAAATCTTTTAAAAATTCATCCATTTCTACGGTGCCAATATCTTGAATCGAACATTTAAACTATGAATGGATGTTGTTGATTAACAACACCTTGGAAGGGTTTTGTGATTGTGCTCCACTCGGGTCTAGGGTTTCAGTGACTATAGGAGTGAGCTTAAAATTTTGTGCCTTCCATTCTACACCACAAACTAACATGTCTAACCCTCGCTTCACCTTGCTACTAGTTGCTACCATTTTCACTCGGTAGGGTTTGAGAGAGTTCAAAAAATTTGAAAACAATTTTCTCAAATCACTTGCATACTCTTGAAGATCACTCTGCACAATTTTCTCTCAAAAATTCATGGTGAACATGACTTCAATTTCATTCCTTTTATCAAATTTCATCATAAATGCCTAGTACAAAAGTTAGATGAATTTGACAGATTGTCATCCAGTTCACTTGCATCGATTACTCAATAACGTCTTTCATGATTCGGTAAGTATATGTAAAACTTAGTTACTCTCGACCTTTCTTAGTAGAGTCTATGTCCTAACCTCACACGGTAAGGAAGATAACTCAGTAGTAATTGGTACCTTTTACTTGATAATCCCTTTCACATCTTGAATGTTGATATCAATCTTTTGTCCTAATAGCTGGAACTTATCTAGATGTCTTCTTTGGTAGCCTAGTTCTAGTTCTCCTTTGAGAAATCAATTGGAAATAGTCGAGTCACCCAATTCTGAGTGACTTGATCATCATTTCTAAATATTGCATTCTCAGTAGACTTTGGAACCTATTTTTATCTCATTTGTTTTCTGATGTTGTCAACTTTTTTCTTCTTTTCATCTTTTATTTTTCTAGTATTCATACAGTTCTTGGCAAGGTGACCAAGCTCTATATAGATAAAACATCTTTTGGTAGTATCTCTCTTCCTCATGTGATGTTTTACACAATTCATTCCAATGTGTCCAAATTCTCCATAGTAATGGCATCTACACCAAGTGTTATAGTCCCAACCAAATATAGCTTTCACAATTTATTCTACTAGATTTAATATCTTAGTTTTGCATTCTGATGATTTGTGCCCATGCTTCTTACATTTGTGACATTTACCTTCAAATTTTGGTTTCTCTTTGCATTCATTTTCCCTATGACCATGTTGATTACAATTGTAGCATTTTCCATTGAATTTTTTCTCACCATTGCTCCAACATTTTTTTGAAGTATGACCTATCTTACCATAGTGACTGCAAGTAGGTTTTTGGTTCCTTTGAGTTCCTTGCTTGGATGATTCTCCTTCTTCTATATATCTAATTCTTGCTTTTCCCTTTTGTTTACAGTGACTTTGTTCATTAAATTGATTCATGTCTGCTTGAGATTTCAACATTCTTTCATTGGTTTGCCTTTCAATGTTTAGATTATTTTACAATCCTTCATTCTCTGATCTCAATTTCATGATTTCTTCATTTGCATTGGTGAGTTGATCAATGAAGTCTACTTGTTGAAGGGATAGATACTAATTTTTATTGTTCTTTCCTTCTATCTCTTCTCTTATCTTGTTTTTCTCTTCCATGACTTCACACAATCTTACTAACTGAATTTCTTTCTCTCTTCTTAGTTTTCTTACTTCTTCTTAGAGAGTATTATTTTTTTCCAGTAGTTCATTGATTGCTTCATCAACTTCATTTGAACTGCCTGGAATGATGTCTTCAGTTCTTTCTTCAATATAGAGTGAATCATTCATCTGGATTGCAAGATATTTTCTTCTTTTGAGGGATTGGGAGAGTTGCTCTTTTTCTTTCTTTAGTTGTCCTATGGCCAATTCCAAATCTAGCTTCTCATTGTCAATAGCCTTGTCAAGTCTGAATACCTCCATTGCCTTTGATCTTTGCTCAAGTTGTTAAACTTTTCACTGAGAACCACAATGCTCTAATACCAATTGTTGGAAATATTATGACAAGCTAAGTTATTAAGAGGGGAGGGCTGAATCAATAACTTCTAAAACTTTTATCCCAATTAGTAATTAATATGAATTCTGATCTAACTTCATGCATGAGATTGAGAAGACATAAAAGCATACATAACACTTTGAAACAAAATTTAGTTACCTAGAAACCTTCCAAACAGAAAGTAAAATTGGGGTGGGGATTATACCCACAAGCTTTAGTACTGTAGTATAAAGTTGGCCTATTAAGGCTTACATTGATCACTTTTGATGATCTACCCTGTTAGGAGCAATAAGGGCTGCCAGGTCCACCTTGTGAAAGGATATAAAAACATATAATAAAGTATGCACTCGGTAAAGAGATTTACATAAGACTATTAGGTCTACCTTGTTAAAGGATTTGATTGATCCACCTGTTAGGATGAAATAGTGGCTAATCTTTAATCTACAACTTGGTTTACTAAATAAGATTCCTTTGAATATACAAATCACCTTGCTATGATAGATGAATATTTGCTACTCCTTATACTTATGTAGCCTTTTTAATTTGCTCTTCTACTCTTCTATGGTGATTAAATTACTTCCTTTTTTTATTCCAATACTCTTCTACTCTTCTATGGTGATTAAATTACTTCCTTTTTTTATTCCAATGCTCTTCTACTCTTCTATGGTGATTAAATTACTTCCTTTTTTGATTCCAACATGCATTGGATGTGATACAATACATTACGTATATATCAATCCTATTACATAATTACAAAGTTGGCCACAATACAAGTTTACACAAAATATTATAGAGTCGGCCAAAGTGTAGAAACTTGGGCTCTGAAGACTGACTCGATGAGGTTCTGATACTTGGCATTCACTATCAATTCTTGACATCATCATGCACTCAATATACATAGAAGCTTGATCTATACTAATCACTTACAAGTAGTCTTGAACTTGGTCTACACTAGTGACTCAACAAATATTGTGAAACTTGGCATATAAATTAAATCACTTGATTCACACCGTATAGCTTGATAAACACTAAAACCTCAAGCTCAATATAAACTGAGTCTCTTGGTTAACACTAAGTAGCTCAATCAACACTGGACACGCATCACATAAATTGCAAACTTAGTAAATAGTGCACAACATGGTTTACACTTGTAAACTTGGCATGCATTGACACACTTGGCTTACATTTCTAAACTTCAACTTTGTAGTAACTACTCAGTTTAAACTAAAATCTATCCATAGGACTTACTAGCAATTGTAGGACTTGATAGAAACTGAAATTCTTGGTTAATGTTGTTAACTATACAATATTCTTAGTATGAACTTAAAATCTAAATAAGTGTATGTCACTAATAACAAACATGATTGGAATTTCAACAAGGTGATTGTCCACCTCTAAAATTTAGGATATTACAAGCTTATATGACTCACTTATTGAGTAGCAAGCCTCCAGAAACAATAACTCTACACTAAGATAACTCTTATTCACTAAAAAAAAGGAAATATTTTTGGGTGATGCAAGAATGGTCTTACCACCAAGATGCTCCTGGATAAGAAACCTATGGTAATTTGAGAAGTGACCCCATCACGTTTTAGGTATTTAGAGGAAAACCAAGATGGTTAACCTCCTCCCTTGCTAGCCATAATAAGTTCACTACTAACCTCCATTTCCATTTGACCAAGTATTCTTCATAAGTTATGTTCCTTGTACTTTTACCAACATGACTATCTACTGTCTCAATGTCCTTTCTAGTTGAACTAGCTGCTGGGATAGTCCACTATGCTTTTGCAACTTAATCTCCATCACCTCATTCATAATACTCTATCAAATTTAAAATGTTAAATACTAGTGAAATATTCAATTTAGCATGAAACTCCACTTCATAGACATTTCTAGAATCATGCCTTTTAATTATCTTGCATGGTCAAGTTTTAAGCTAATGATATGTACCCACTGGAAAATGTTCCTTTTTCAAATGAATCATGACTTCATCTCCACTCTAAAATTCTTTATACCTCCTTCTCACATATACTTTATATTTATACTATGTATTCATCTTAATAATGTGCTTTCTCACCTCCTCATGGATATTCTTCAAATGTTTAGCAAATTCTTTTGCTTGAACACTACTATTTCTCCTTTATCCAGTTACCTCAATTCATAAGAATTTATGGGACTGCTCCCATATACAATGTGGAATGGTGATTTACCAATATTCCTATTAACATAATTATTATATGAAAATTCTTCCTATGGTAAAATAATATACCATCCCTTTGGTTTATCTCCAACCAAGCATCTCAACAAATTCTACAAACTCCTATTCATCACCCCTATTTGTCTACTAGTCTATGGATGACATGATAAACTAAAATTCTAGTCTATCTTCAATTTCTTCAACAATATATGCTGAAAATGCCCAGAAAATTTTGTATAGTGATCAGAAACTATACGCTCTAATAGACCATGTAATCTTTATTAGTGTAAATTATTATTATTTATGCTTTACGTAAGTTTACTTATTTAAATGCATTATTTATTAGTTTGTTATCTAGGAGTAAGTGTAGTCTTATGTGTTTATTTGTTGACAACATAGGAGTTTGCACCTACCTTGCCATACTTATCCTTTGTCTACATGAAGGATAATCCACTTTTTGTGGACGTATGTATAGTGTCATGCTTATCTCCTAGCATTTTCTAGCTTATTCTAGAAGCTTCCTAGAGGCCTTTATAAATAGGCTCTCCTAGTGTATTTTAGGATAGAAATTTCATTTTTCATTGTTGGAATATATTTTCTCTCATACCATTGAGATTCTCCAAGCCCTAGGTTTCCTTCTTTGATTTCTCTTTAGCAGGTTATTTGCATGTAGGTGGTCTTGGTGATCTCTGAAGTTGGCTTTCACAACTTCTACATGTTATCAGAGCATCCCTGCTACTTCTTGGTTTGAAGATTTTTGAAGCCATGATTTGAAGACACAAACCCTAGCTTTTTTGAGGTTTTTTTTCTTCAATCAAGAGGAAATGCATTTTTTGGAGCACTTTGGGCTAAAACGAATGCTACCATAGCGCTTAGAAGGCCCAGTATAGTCAGAATTCATATAAAATTTTCAAATTTTGGACATTATAGCTTTAGGAAAAAAAAATTTGGCCTCCTAGAGGGCCATACAAACAAAGATTGAAAAAAAATTTAAAAATTAAAAACATGGCCACTTAGGCCACTCCACCTAGCAACCACCACTCCTCCACCCTAACGCCACCATAGAACAACCCGCACTCGACCTGAGCTTAGCCACAGCAAGCTGCACAACCTACACTTGGCCTCCACCACTAGGTCACCCTCTAGTCAACACCGCTACTTCTTCCATAGAGTAGCAACTGCCCTCCACTAGGCCCCCACTACTAGTTGTTGACATCACCACTGTGTTGGCTGATGTCATTTTTTGGCCAATGACATCATTTTACTAACCGCACATGTCATCATTCTAACCAATTTTTTTTGTTGATACTAATGTCATTTTTTGGTTTCTAGCCACTAACATCAACATTCTAGCCACTATATTTTTTTTAACAACAGTTTGTTGATGGTCGTATGGCTGTCAATTTTTTTACAATAACTGTAATTTTCCAGCAAGCTTATTTTTGGAGCAGCAGTTGGTTTTTTGGCCATAACTTGAGCATACAAAGGTTTTTTCTTAATTAGAAAGAAGTGCCATAAAGCTAGTTCCAAGATAGAGATGATGATGTTGGTTTCATTTCATTATGTCTCTATTTGAGTTCCTATTTTTGGAATTGAAATAGAGGCTTTAGTTTCCTCCCTCTCTACATCTAGAATCCAAGTTCGTTTCTTAGTTTTTGTGCTTTCTATAGTTTTTTCTTTGGTATTTGAGGGATATCTTTATACATTTTGCGGTGGAGTATTTTATTTTCTATAATTTAATTTAGAATAGACCCTTCTAATTCCATCTTCTTCTCTCAATGTCAGACCCTTCTATGACCTGACTCACACCACACAACTATCACACCTAGAAAGCACAAATGACTAGGCTTCTCATGTCATGAGGCTTATGGTCATGTCTGGATGGGAACTAACCTATTTTGCAGTAACCTTTTGAGGTTCTTTAGCACAAAAACAAAATAGATCAAGCCATGGGATTTATTGCACTAAACATGTCAGATAGTCTCCTATTTCACTTGGATGGTTTGACCACTTTCTAGGCTATTTGGACAAAGTTTCACAACTTGTTTGGTATAGTGAACGAGTTTTGAGAACTATAGCTTGATGTAGAGTTGACCTCTTTGACATCAGCCAACTTTCTCACCATTGAAGACTTCTTGATGAAGTTCAAATCTCTGTGTACAGTTTTGCAGGGATGTGGGAAAAATAAAATAAATGATGAGTGTATTTTTTTGATACTCTCAAAGTTGAAAGGATAGTATTAGATCTTCTCTTCTACTTTCTACTCCACTATGGATTTCTTGGGTAGAAGACATCAAATGCCTTATGTTGAGATATTTTGTGGTCGATTGACACAGAAACATACAAAGATCCAAAAGGTGGATGCCTCTAGCTCTTCCAGCCAAGCATTAGTTGCCCAGTCTTCTAAGGGGAAGTCAAAAAAGAAAGCCAAACCAAAGAAAGATACACCAAATACTAATTCCAAACCTCTAGCTAACCCTCCCAAGGGTAAATATTTTTCAAATTCTACTGAGTCTACCTTCAAGACCAAGAAGAAATCAAGTGATACTTGCAATTTTTGTGGTAAGGATGGACATCTCATTTCTAGGTGCTGGAAACATTTGGAGGCTTTAGAGGAAGCCATGCAAGAGCATAACATTTCAACTCCTAAGACAACATCCTCCCTTGCGGGGAATGGTCGCGCTCTCACTGCTCAAGCTATGACTTTTAGGTCTACTTGGATTCTTGATTCCAATGCCTCTTACCATATGACAAACACTCTAAAGTTTGTCACCTCACTTGCTCCTTGTGCTACCTCATAGATTGTTGTTGGGAACACATCACATCTTTCAATTATGGGTTCTAGTTCTATTGCACTAGGCAAGGGTTCTCTATAGGATGTTCTTTTTGTCCCTGACATTTTGACGAACCTATTGTCCATTTATTAGATTTTTCGTTCTAGCTTTGGTAAGATAGTTCAGTTCTCACCACATGATGTTTTTTTTTAGGACTTACATGGTTCTGAGATGATTGTGGCTACTGAGAGTGTTGAATCTACATCTCACCTCTATAGATTTGATGGATTTGAGTCTTCTAATGACATAGGTTCTTGTCTAGTTGCACATGCAAAATTAGTAAGTAGACTTTGGCATGAGAATTTTGGCCATGTCAATTACAAATATCTTCAATAGATGAGCACATAGGCACTTTTTGTTAGGCTTGCCCAACTTTCTTATACAAATTGTGTTTGTCAAGGTTATGCACTTGGCAAGCAACATAGGGACTCTTTTCCAGATGGATGAGCCACTCATGCTTTGACACTGTTGGAATTGATTCATACTGACCAATTGTCGTTCCCCACTCCTTTTTTTGGTGCCAAATATGTGCTTACTTTCATTGATAACTTCACCAGATGCATATGGGTGTACTTTTTAAAGTACAAGTCTAATGTCTTTGATTCATTTTGAGTCTTCAAGACATTTGTGGACAAGAAGTCTAGTCTTTCTATTCGGTAGATATGCACAAATAATGGGGGGAGTATGTGAACCAAGCTTTTAGGAATTTTTTCTCTAAACATGGTCTTTAGCATCAATTTTTAGTGCCCTACACCCCTCAGTAGAATGGTGTGGTAGAGAGAAAGAACAAAACACTTCAGGAGATGGCTAATTATATGCTTTAGTCCAAGTCCACGGATTTTTTTTTTAGTTAGAGGCAAACAATTGTGCCAACTATATTCAAAATTAGATGCCTCACAAGGAAGTTCAACATAGGACTCTTGAGGAGGCTTGGTCTCATGTCAAGCCTGATGTATCTTCATTCCAATTTTTTGGTAGTACAACATGGGCATTTTTACCTAATGCACAGAGGAAAGAAATGGAGAGGAAGAGTCGACCCCTCATTTTTGTCAACTAATGTGAGGATGTTAAGGCTTATAGGTTCTTTGATCATGATTCCAAATAGGTCCTATTTCAACAAGATGTCTAGTTTGATGAGAGCCTTCATGTAGTCCATACCCCACCTCCAATGCCTCCTTTACTTACCACTCCTCCCTCATCTCTTCTAGTCTCCTTTTTTGGATGATGAGGATGATGATCTTGGTGATCCCCATTTACCTCTGCTACAAGATCCTCTATAGATGCCTAAATCGGCTTGGGTTGCAATTGAGGCTGCAAGATCTCTAGCTAGTGACCCTTCCACTTTCTGTTGCACCCATTCTCATACTATGGGTTCTAGTCTTCTCAGTCATGCTATTTGTGATGATCCTCAAAAATTTGCAGCCACAATAGGACATTTAGAGTGGGACCGTGCCATAGAGGAGGAGAATTCTTCTTTGATGAAGAATCATACTTGGGATCTTTGTACTCTTCCTAAGAAAAGAAAGCTAGTGTGGTGCAAATGGATCTATCATACTAAGTTAGTTGTTGATGGTTTGATTGATAAGCACAAGGCTCATCTTGTTATGAAAAGTTTTTCATAGGTCAAGTGTATTGACTACATTGAGACATTTTCCCCTGTCGTCAAGATGAGTTCTATTCACCTTGTTTTATCTCTCACAGCTTCATTGGAATGGCCCTTTTTTAAATGGATGTAAAGATTGCCTTCTTACACGGTGATCTCACTAAGGAAATTGACATGGAGTTTCCCCTGAGATTTGTGTAGGATTCCTCCTTGATTTATAAACTTTGACACTCATTGTATGGTCTCAAATAGGCCCCTTGGGCTTACTATGAGAAGATGTACTCCTTTCTGCTCTCTACAGGCTTCACCCACTGCCATTCTAATCCTACAATGTACATTCAATGTCTTGGAGTAAAGATTTTGATTCTTGTCCTATATGTTGATGATCTTATTCTCATGAGTAGCTCATCCTCTATGCTTCAAGATGTCAAGTGTGCGTTGATGGAACAGTTTGAGATGACTGATCTTGGCTTGTTACACTATTTTCTTAGTCTTCAGATTATTCAATCCTCTACTTGGAATTTTCTTTATTAGTAGAAGTATGCTCTTGAAATGCTTCACCACTTTGACATGCTTGATTTCAAGCCTACTAAAACACCTTTTCAGTTAGGTGTCACCTTGTCTACCTCCTGCTCTTCACCTTTAGTGGATGCCACTTTGTATCGGCAGTTGGTTGGTAGCTTGTTGTACTTGACACACACTCATCCTGATCTCTCCTTTGCAGTTGGCCTTGTCTCTCATTTTTCATAGGAGCCTTATGAGAGTCATTGGCAAGGTGCCAAGCACATTTTGAGATACATTTAGGGCACATTTATGTATGACATGCATTACACATTAGGGAATCCTCACATTGTTTGCTACACTGACTCAAATTGGGCCACTAGTGTCAATGACCAAAAGTCTACTTCTGGCTTTGTTTTTTGTCTTGGCTTTAGTCCTATCACATGGTCCTAAAAGAAGTAGCATTCTCACACACTTTCATCTATAATGGCTGAGTACAGGGCATAAGTGCTTGCTAGTCAGGAGATTTTATGGCTTTGATAGTTGATGATTGAGTTTGGTTTTCCTTTTGATCGTCCCACTATTATGTGGTGCAATAATTAGAGCGCTATTCACATTTTTGGCAACCTAGTGGAGCATTAGCACACCAAACCCATTGAGTTGCATATGCACTTCATCCATCAACTAATATAGGATGGTCTTATCTCTCTCAAGTATATTCCCACTAATGCATAGGTTGTCGACATATTCACCAAACCTTTTGCATTGCTACGATATCTTTAGTTGTGGTCTATACTTGGGATTACAGAAGTTGTCCTTAGGGAGTCTTGTTGAGGCTTTCCTTCCTTCATGTTTTTCCAGCATGTATATACTTACCTCTTTTTGGGGGAGGGATTTTCCCATGAGGTTTTCCCTCTTTCTCCATTTTCAAAGGTTGCATTTCTTTGCATTTTTACATGGGTACTAACATGGCCTAGTTGCCAGGACCCATTATGCATTTCATCATAGGTATTGTAAGCTTAAGTGCATTCCCATAAGTTGCACGTAAGGGGGGGTGTTAGTATAAATTATTATTATTTATGCTTTACATAAGTTTACTTAGTTAAATGAATTATTTATTAGTTTTTTAATCTAGGAGTAAGTGTACTCTTATGTGTTGATTTTTTGACAACATAGGAATTTTTAGCTACCTTGTCATACTTATCCTCTCATCTACATGAAGGATAATCCACTTTTTGTGGACATATGCTTAGTTGTCATGTTTATCTCCTAGCACTTTCGAACTTGTTCTAGAAGCTTCCTAGAGGCCTTTATAAATAGGCTCTTCTAGTGTATTTTTGGAAAAAAATTTCATTTTCATTGTTGGAATATATTTTCTCTCACACTATTGAGATTCTCCAAGTCTTAGCTTTCCTTGGTTTCTCTTCAGCAAGTTATTTGCATGTAGGCGGTCTCGGTGATCTATGAAGTTGGCTTTCACAACTTCTATAGTCTCAACATTTCTCTGAAAAATAACTCTACCAGATGAACACCATCACTAGTCTTCTTGTAGGGAATGAAATGCACCATCTTTGAAAACCTATCAGCCACCACAAAAATAGAATCATTCCCTCATTGAGTCCTTGGTAATCCAAGAACAAAGTCCATGCTAACATCCCCCTACAACTTCTCTAGTACATGTAATGGCTGATACAACCTTGTATTCTACTTCACTCCTTTTTCCATCTAACATACTTTGCAACTCTACACAAACTTCTTCACATATTGCCGCAACTATGGACATTAATAATTCTTGGCAACAAAAGAAATGATCTTATCTCTCCCAAAATGTCCAACCAGTCCTTCACTATGCTCCTCCTTGATGAGATTCTCTCTCATAGAACTTCTAGGAATGCACAAATTAAATTCCTTTGAAAATCATATCATATTGGATTATGAAATCAAACCACTTTGTTCTATCGAGTGTAATAGGTTACATACAAGCCTTCCAAGCTTTGCCAAAATCAAGATCCTCTTGATACAAATTATTGAGTTACTTGAACCCAACCACCTCAATTTGTACCTCTATCAGTAAAAGTTATCTTCTACTAAGAGTATTAACAACTCTATTAGACTTCCCAGTCTTGTGTTTCAAAAAAATGTATAACACTGCAAATACTCAACCCACTTCAAATACATTTGGTTTAATTTTCATTGACTATTCAAATATTGCAAATCTTGATGATCAGTATACAAAATGAACTCCTTAGGAAAATGATAGTATCTCCACTTCTTTAATGATTGAACTATAACATAAAATTCCTAATCATAAACATAATATTTTCTTTTGGCATCATTCAACTTCTCATTAAAATAAGCTATAGGTCTACCTTCTTGGCTCAAAATAGCTCCTATTTCAATACCACTAGCAGCACAGTCTACTTGAAACACCTTGTTTAAATTTGGAAGTACTAAAACAAGATGCTTTGTAACTTTCTCTTTCAATAGATTAAAACTCTTATCTACTCCTACAATCTGCTTAAATTCTTTCCTATCCCCTCTCATTGTTTCAGTCAAGGGTCCACAAATACTACTAAAACCTCTTATGAACTTTCTATAAAAAATAGCTAGTCCATGAAAAGATCTTACCTTTGTAGCACTTTTGGATTGGGGCATTCAAGGATCTCCTTCACTTTCTCCAAGTCCATTTTCATACCTTTTATAGAGACTACAAACCCCAGGTACACTAACTCCTTCACAAAACTACACTTCTTTAGGTTTATCAACAACTTTTCTTCCCTTGACTTATCAAACACCTTTCAAATATGCATCAAATTCTCTTTCAATTTCTTACTAATGATCAATATATCATCTAGGTAAACAATGACAAAATTACTTAGAAAAACCTTCAATACCTCATTCATGAGCCTCATAAAGGTGCTCAGTGCATTGGTTAGCCCAAAAGGCATTAGTAACCACTTGTATAATCCTTCCCTTGTCTTGAAGGTAGTCTTCCATTCATCTCCTTCTCTGATGTGAATCTAATGGTACCCACTCTTCATATCTATCTTTGTAAAATATATTGCTCCACTCAAATAGTCCATAATATCATCCATCCTTGGCAATATAAATATGTACTTGATTGTGATCTTGTTGAGAACCCACGAATTTGTGCACATCCTCCATTCTCTATTCTTCTTTGGTGCTAATACTACTAGTACAATACATGGACTTAGACTCTCTTCAATCAACCCCTTCTATAACAACTCATGAAATTATCTATTCAACTCTTCACTTTTTGCTAGTGCCATTCTGTGTGCTACCTTATTTGGAAAACTAGGTCCCTGAATAAAATCTATATGGTGACTAATCTTCCTCACTAGGGGTAATCCATCAGACACATTATTTGACACAATATCAAGAAACTCTCCCAACAAATCTATAACTTCTACAGGTACCTCCTCTACTTCATCTTTATCATCTTTTGGGATTACAACAAATTGCATATGCTCATGCTTCATACCTTGGAGAAAATCCTTCACATCCAAAAAAATATTCTTGCAGAACTACATATGTTTTCTTGTTTCTCCTTCAATGAATTCAACTTATTTTTCATTCCTTCCTTTGTTAGAGTATAGGTATTTTCTCACCCATCATCTACAACATGCCTATCAAACTACCATGACCTGCCCAACAACATATGACATATGTCCATAGGTATGATATCATAAAGCATATCATTCTAGTAGGTTCCAATCTTAAACTTCACTAGGCACTACTCATTGACCATGACCTTGTGGTCATCCTACACCCAAGCAATATGGTATGTACGCGAGTGTTTTTTCCTCTTGAGATTTAACTTTGTGATAATATTTTCTAACACCAAATTGTAAGTACATCAACCATAAATGATCACATTACAACACTTATCTTCACACTTGCACCTGGTGCAAAACAAACTCCTTCTTTCATCAAGTTCATTCTCTCCACTCAAAAAAGCTCTTCTATTAATTAGGACTCCTCCTCTTTGAACATCTTTAGAATGGGATGATTTGGCACCTTCATCAACATGCACAACTCTGTCTCAGCCTTTAGTTCTCCAATCTATCCTTCCTTAGCACTGGGAACATTCAAATGTTCTATGCGCTTCTTCTCCCTGGTGAAAGAATTTTCCATGAAACCCCCCTCTTCTAGATCCTTTCCCTCTTCCTCTTCCTCTATAATCTCTATTTTTTAAATCATGGAAATGAATAGAGTTTCCCCCCCCTCTAGTTTTGATTACTACTACTCACCTCATCCTTGTTCTTCTGATCATCACTTCAGCCTCCATACAACCATCTACCACATCTTCCACCATGACCTCTTCCACTATTCTTGTTATGAAACCTTTTTCTTAGCTTCTCCTCAACTCTTAGGGAAAAATAGTACACCTCATCAATATTGGTCATTTGAACTAGGCTCAACTTGTCTTGAATTCTTGGCCTTAACCCATTAAGATAAAATGCAAATTTCTCCTTATCAACTTCTACATGGTCGATTCTTATGAGAACTTGGTAGAACTCCTTGGTATACTCTTGAAAAAATCTCCCTACCTACTTCAACCCTTGCATTTTCTTTAGTAGATCAAGTTCATAATCCACATGAATGGTTTTTCACTTCAATTGAGCTATCATTTGATCCCATTTGGTGATTGTTTCCTTCCCTCTTTTATTTCACTCTAATTGGATCTCTTGCCACCACATCTTTGCATGACCCTTCAATTTGGCCTTTGTAAGCATTACCATATCTAGATCTTTAATATCTTCATATTCAAAGCACTCTTCCAATTCATTGATCCAATTGATCAATTCATCTAGCTTGAGATTTCTCAAAAATGTGGGAACATCAAACTCAAGGGTTTTTCCAATCTTAGAAATGACCTTTAAAATCTTTTCCTCCTCTAGGTTAAGAACTTCATCTACTACTACTTGAAATATTTCCTTCTTCTTCTCTTTCATCCTCACTTTCATCATCTCCTATGACAATATTCATTGCTCTATGCATTTTTTTTTGTAATGCTTGCATTTTCCCCTAAAGGGCTCTAAAACCATTAGGTGTAACAACTATGACTCTTCCACCATTCTCTCTTCATGGAGTCATTTATACACTTCTTTTGAAACCCTAGTGCAAACTGCCTCACAATTAGTGATCTATCTACACGCTTTTCCAAAAGTATAGTCCTGGTGTAACTACCTCATAATTGGTTATCTATTTACACACTCAAGAACTCTTTCTTTGATACCACTTGATGAAGGGTTCTCCTCTTAATACCTTAAACACATAATAGAAACAAAGAAATAATGACAATTTATGAGAATAAAATATGGGCTTTTTATTATTGTCACAAATACAAAATTACAAAATTTAGAATTACAATATGTTAACCCACATGGGTTCCTTCATTATAGTAATCTGCAAGAAAAATCTATAAACTATCCCTTAGATTTGTCCTAAAAAATGTACATGCATTTCTTAAGTAGGCAATTTTATGTTGCTTGAGAAGGTTCTAGACACTTAATACGTAGGATCGATAGACCCTAACAATACATATAGAGCCACCCAAATACACCTTTGACATTTATTTTGGAAGTTTTGGTCAGTCCAACATTGGAAGGCCATACATTTTGAACTATTTCTCTAATTGGCTATTATAACCGCTTTTTGAAATCCTCAACTTTTGATTCATAGATCTGTACAAGTACCCATCCGTGAAGTTTTTGGGCCTCATCTGGGCACATTTAGGCCTTCAATGGTGAGCCTAAATTTTTTATATTAAAAATCTACAATAAATCCATGAATACTCATGATATGGCACTGAGCCTCAATTGGTAGGGTGATATATCCAAAATGAACATCCACCTCTGAAATTAGGACAATATGAGCTCGTATGAATGACTTACTAAGTAGCAAGCCTCCAAAAACAAAAAAATTTCACTGAGGCAACCCTTAGTCAAGAAAGAAAAAGGAAATGTTTTGGGTGATGCAATATTTATTTTACATCTAGGGTGCTCCTACATCACCAATTGATCCCATGACACACAATTCGAAAGATATGCACTACGACACCAACCAACTAACCTTCACTCCAAAATTTGGCATCGAACAATATTATCATGTCAAATTCAAATGAATTTGAATCTCCTATAACTTAGAGAGTTTATTGAATGTCTTGACAACATTGTCTTATAGCATCTAAAAATTTTATGATACCCCTCAAGAGCTCTAAGTTATGTCCTTTTAAATATTGCCGCTTAATATTGCTTAAGGCACCTTGGTTACACTTCGATGTAGGACAAGGGTAGATATTATAACAACTTAGTAAATGAATGAGGATGTCAATAGGGTTCATGTATTGCCTCTCTCATTTAATTTTTGTGAGTCATCCTGATGGATGAAACCTTGATGATCTTTCTTTGTGGGTGATCATGATTGGGACCATGAGTGGTCTACACCCTTGGGGTGATTTGATTTATATTATTGCATTATCTGGTTGATTATCCCTCTGCCAAATTTATGAGATTATGATGTGTTAGATGGTTTCACTAAGGATGATCAATGTATATTGTTGGTTTTATTGTTATGTGATTGTGCTATAGATATTTATCTTATTCATTTCAGTTGTTATGCAAAATGGACTATTTAAATGAAATTAACTAAATTCTTTAATTATGTGATTTCAAGTAAATATTGCTTTGACTATTATTATTGTGCATCTACACTTGATTGGGTGTGTTTATTGTATATGACTTATATCCCTAGTAGTAGCACATGGAGTTAGTGAGTGTTGAGCCAATATGGTCCTTGCATGGACAATGTATCTTTATTATTATTTTAACCCTCTAGTAAGTGGTAAATCCATATTCATTATGCATATGTGTCTAGACTAGTGAGCATGTCTATGCATTTTGAAATTCATAGTGGTCGTGGAATTTATTTAATTAAATATTTTTTAATGGCTTAGAGGGATTTTATTATTTGATTGAATTATCTTAATTACTGAAAATTTTGTCATAGTTGAATTCCATCTAATTGGAGTTGCCTGATTTTGTCTAGTTTAAAAAGAGATTTAATTAAGTGAGCTAGTTATTTTTCTATTTTAATATTTCACTTTTAAAGAGATTATATATCCCAAAAAGTGAGTTCTTTCTCACTTCTCACTTTTGAATTAGAATTTGATAGAAAAAATCCCAAATCCTTCTTAAGGAGGTATTGTTGTTTTACTTGTTGCAGGAGCTATAGGCATGGGATCGACATGGGAATAATCACGTTGGATCTAGCTTGAGGAGACCTTGGTTTGCCAAGACTTTTGGCATTTTTTTCAAAGTGATTATTTATCGTGAGCATTCCCATTTTTTCCCTTTTGGCTACTAGGTAGGGCTATTCTGTTTTTATGTCTCAGCTCCATTTTTGAGTCTATTTTTGGTACTAGTTTTCTAAGAGGTACAGAACTAGTGGTCACCTCCTTTCCTATATGCCAACTCTACTCGATTGGGTGGGTACAAGCATTTGCTTGCATTTTAGAGTGGGTTTTAAGGGTTTCAAACCATTATGCTGGTCATTTGTGTATGCAAAATCCAAACCCAAATTTTATTTGATATATGGGTTTTTATAGCCCATATAAAAAGGGTTTTAATTTCGTTGAATTTTTGGGCATTTTGACTTTGCCTTGATTTGTGTGCCACCTAGTTTTTGTACATATTTCTTGTTATTAATGTCGATCATGGATTCACATTATCCATGAGGATTCCAATCTAGCCATATTTGTTTTCTTCTTGCATTGGAATTTGTGTCAAATCTGGACTCCCAAAAATGTGCTTGGTTGAGTGATTTTTATACCTAGTGTTTTATTGTTTCTCATCAAACCCTTGTTGTTATTTCATGGACACTAAAATTTGTGTAGCATATGTAATCCTAGATGTAGGCTAGTTGAGTGAGTTCATGATGTTTAGTGTATTATTATCTCATTGGGATTTGTGTGGAACATACTCTTAGATTTAGGCTAGTGGAGTGAGTCATGATGTTTGGTGTTTGTTACCTTATTGAGATTCATGAAGAATCCATACGTCTGGATATAGGCTAATTGAGTGTGATTGTTATACTTGTTCTAGTTGTTACATTTCTCTTGTCCAACCCTTGTTATTTATGATCTTTGTGTTTTTGGTGTGCCCACACACAAGCACATGAGCATTTACTTGCCAAATTTTTGCAAGACCCAAACTCTTGATTGCTTTCGATGGAGTATTGTTCATTATGGTTGGGTTAGGAAATTGAATTGCCTATGAGAACTCATCATGTGATGAGTATGGGTATGTAGGGTAGACAAGTGGAGGGACCTCTCTCATAACCCCGAGTCGTGTTCTCGACGAGGTTGATGTGAATAAGTTTTTAATTAGTGATAACTAAATGAATAAGTGGGTAATAAAACTAAGATAATAAAAATTTGAAATACCTCTATGGTTCATCCGAGAGTATGTGCTTGAATGGACCATCTAAGGAAAAGTGTATGTACAGCTCATCTTAGGACACATTGTGATGGCCTTCCAAGGGAGTCCTGAGGGAGAGTTTCTACATGATGTTTATCTTGGGAGTCCCAAGATATCTACTCTCCACTAGAGTCCCTACATAGTAGGCCCATAGAGTGTCTAACCAGGACCTATTGTATTGAATTATCTCATGATCTTAGTTTTAGTCCTCTATACTATTTGTGATCAGATCACTATCTCCATCACCACAATGAGAATGGGCCTATAGGTTCCATGTGGTTGGGAGGTGTAGCTACCTATACTATTGTTGGGTACCAGTGTATAAAGATGGTCTATTTCTAGTTTAAGGTTGGTGCTAGATATTCACTTGGTACCTTGGGTGTATCTAAAGTATGTTCTTGAGTGATTTATGTTTACTTTGGAAGCATTTGATATCATGTTTAGATGATGATTAGTATGTTACTTGATGCATTCCTTTATCATGATGTTGTATCATATTTCTAGATGATGTTTCTTACCACTAATTTACATTAGTGATGCTATTGGTAGATTAGCATGTTGGATGAACTTCCTTCTTCTTATGATGTTAATTGATGGTTATTGGTAAGAATGATCTCATGAGACAACTTCAACTATGTTGTTGGAAATTTGAGATTGATGCTTGGGGAATGGTTAGGACCTTTGAGCTCTAATGATGTCATTATGGTTGGGAGGAAATGAGCACAATTATTTTTAGTTTGGTGGCTTCATTACTTGTGCTTTCCTTCTTGTGATATTTGATTTATGCACATTTATGTTCACTACGATGTTCTTTCTGCATGATTACATTTAATTCTATGGATTAGAGGTTGAGTTATTTCATCCCCTTTATTCCCTCAAGTGATCATTCTTTGATTTATGTGAATCTAGTACTCCCCAGTGTGGAGGTTTCATGTTTTAATGCATTTTCTTCTTTCCTTGTTGATGTGCTAGTAACATTTATCACATGGGAAGGACAACTTCTCGCATGAGAATGTATTGTCTTGTGCGATCATACATTCTCTCTCGAGTGAGCATGTACTTCCTCATGTGGAGAAATGAAATCTCACATAGAGAAATATAGTCTCATACAAAGAAATGAAATCTCTCATGGAGAAATGTGTTAGCATAAATAATTATTATTCACTTTACTTAAGTTTACTTAGGATAAATGTATTATTTTATTATTTATTAGTTAAATACCTAGGAGTATGCATACTCATATGAGTTGTCTTGTTGACAACACAAGAGTTAGCAACTCTATTTTAGCACATGGTATCTACAAAACTGAAGTTTGCATAATTAACTAAGTTTTCATGTAGACAACATAGTTTTTCACACTCTAATTAAGCACATGGTGTCTACAACATAATTTTACATAACACACCTATGTAGGCTTATCCTCTCATCATTGCACTAACTTTTGTGCTCAATGGAGGATAACCCACTCTTGGTGGACATGTGCTTAGTTGTGAGGCTAACTCCTAGTCATTCTAGAAGCATTCTAGAGGCCTTTATATTAAGGCACTCTAGTGTACTTGTACATCAATACAATAGCATTAGTTATATATCATTGAATAATTTGATATCCAAAGATAATTAGCTATTCATTCTCATATTGTTATTCTGATCATACATTATTTGATCCATATTGTGCTTCTTGATCTTGGCTTTATTGTTTCCTGAGGAAAATTCTTCATGGTATCATAGCTATACCAAATTCTTACAAAACATAGTCTTATGCAAAGAAGCAAAGTTTCATGTGAGCATGTACGTCTGGTGGCAAAACTCAAATGGCTCACTGGGAAGGCTCGTACAAGAGTAGATCCTAACTTGCACGAGCATATTGGCTATTTCCTCACATGGTAAATAGCGAGTATTTGCACAAATTTCAAGGAGATGTGAAATATGGTTTTGATTACCCTTTTGGGTCCTACATCTTCCCATATCAAAATAGATCAGCTATAAGGTAAATAAAATATATCATTTAAGTACAAGTTGATGTATATTTAATGATTTATATTTCATTCCTTATACCTTAAGATATATTTTAATATATGCAATGATTCATTCAAGATAAGTTCCATACATCTTCGGGTTAAGATAATGAAACTACGAAATTTCAAGGCTTTAGGAATTCAGACTTAGCCAAATTTCAAGGCTTCAAGAATTCAGACTTTGCCAAATTTTAGGATTCAACATTTGTCTTTCAGCATGGTGTCCAATAGATGAGCGGATGTAACTTTGAGGCCTCGTCTTGTGTGTGACCATTGTTGGTCTCTACTTGTAATAATTGATTATGATATGATTAGTGGAAATGGAATTGTTTGTCTAACTATGCTAGGAGAGTTTACTTTGGGTTTTAAAAAGAACATCCCCTTGGTATATTCTCATGATTCATGTGATCTTTGGATTGTAAATTATGGTTTAGTACTTGGAGATCTTTAGAAGTATTTGTAAGACTTTTGGTAATGTAGGTAAACATATGAGTTTAGCCATGTTCCCTATCCTTATCTGATCTGATTTAGGATCTACAAGTTTTATGTCTTTTCCAACAATCAGATATACTTTCCCGATCCAAGTAGTAAATACATGGCTACATATTTTAAAACTATTGAAATTACAAGGAAGAATAAATAATTTGAACACTTAGAACAATTATGTGTTTAATAACATCAATGAGGGAGATTAATAAAATGAAAGAATTGAGAGAATAAGAGAGAGAAAAATGCAAACACTTTGACAATGGAGTTCATCCCTTGGGACTCTGTCTCTAGGTCTACTTCTCAGTTCAGGGACTGCTTTATTGATATCACCAAGAAAATCTTTGCTTTGTTACAATATCCAAGCTTCAAAGCCTTTACAATCTTTTTCATGCACTTGAAGATGATATACTATATCTTCTTGCTTACAGAGTATCTCTCACTTACAAAGTCTCTCTCAAGAACTTACAAAATTCTCCCAAGGAATTTCCCTCTAGAATTACAAAATAATTCTCCAAGAATAATTTCTCTCAAAGTCTCTTGCACACCCAAAGGTCTAATTTCTCCAAGACTCATTATTTTTCTCTTCCAAATTTCCCTCCTTTTTATACAAAATATTTCCCTTATTTGGTATAAAACCAAATAACAAAATTTACAACCACATCTCCATTTTAAAATAACAAGCAACCTCATTTTTGGCTTTTATAATTATAAGCCTTACAAAAAAATGATAATAAAGCTAACATCTCCATAATTTTAGGGAACATAATGACATAATATTTCAAGAAGGAGTTTGTATAAAAAAACTTCTTGCAAATTCTAAATTATATTTGGAATTGTTTTTCCAATATAATTTAAAATGCCTCCAAAATTCTAATGACATAATGATGACATCATCAATACTTTTTTTTTTGCAAACTTTGAACGAGGATAACTTTCACATACGTACTCCAATTTTGACGAAACGAAGGCCATTGGAAAGCTCTTGATGAGCTCTTTAATTTGACACCTATTATTGAACACTGTCAAGATAATCAAATTTCACCCCTAGTTGACCAATTTGATTCAAAATTTGACAAAGCATATATTGAGTAAACAGGCTTCTTTTTCACCCATTCAAGTTGCATTGGGTTCAATATTCCAAGCTCTTCACAATGATGTCATTTTTAAAAGATTTTAAGACTGTGGAATTTTTAGCATTTTTGGATCCACCTAGATCATTATCACCTTGTTTAGATTTTTCATTCTTGCACTTGGTTACTTTATGTTGTGGTAAAGTAACTTATCTTAAGAAAAAAAAAAGTATTCAGTGCATGTTTTATCCTTGTGTTTCAAGGATCTTTGGGCAGGGCATTACATCTAATATCAAAACCCATGTTCAAAAATTTGGATCTTAGTGTATATGATGCCCATATGGTTGATGCCATGATTGTGTGAGTGTGAGCCTCTTTGAGAACTTGTGATTCCTTGTCTCTTGGGTACCTACTTGGGATGAACTTGCTTATCTAGTAGATGTTACTAGAGCGGTGTAAGGAGAAGGAAGTGAGTCTTTCCTTGTTATGTAGATGGAATCGATGTGACTTAGCATGGATATTTTCTTGTATGACCCTCTTAGATGGAGCCACTGGTTGGTGTCCATGTGTTGGCTTTGAGAAGCTCTTTTATTTATCTTTATGGAGTAGGGTGCATTGTTTTTCTTGTATTCTCCTATGGAAAGTAAAGAAATGAATGTAATTGTAATTCATTGTTAATTCATTATAGTAATGAAGTAGTTCCAATTTTTTGGAATAAATGAGTGTATATTTTGACATTGTGGTAAAAGGAGTAAATTACTTCTTTTGATCATTTGGGTTAATGACTTACGTCCCCAAATTTCTTATTTCTTAAGCTTGTGAAAAGCTATAGTAATTTTTTTCTTTATCATTATGTTGCATTGCATGGAAAATAATTAAGGAAATTTTAGTGATATATATGCATGAGGTCATTGATGGTATACTACTTGATGTGAGTGAGTGTGTTCTTTAACGATGCTAGGAAGGTGTATTCCTTAGCACCGTTTGGTGATTTATCCCTCTTGCGTGATTGTTCTCAGTCATCATATGTAATGTGATTTGATTGATGCCTTATTTTATTTTTCTAGAGGTACTTTCCTCATGTTGTTGGACTAACATTGGTTTTTGACATTTTCCTTTCTTGCACTAGTCATCAAATTTGTCTATCGCTCTCTTTGTGGCTATTGTCACACTTGAATTATTGTTGAAATAAGATCTTTGGTAATTTATTTTTGGACTTAAAAATTCCACCATTTGGGATTTTTTATTTTTCTTTTATGGTGACTATTCTACATGTTTTCTACTATAGGCTAGTCTTGTGTTGTGACTCTATCATGTTCATCTCAAACCTTTGGTAGTACATACAAGGGATACCATCATATAGAATATAATTGTGTGTTTGTGGATAGATGTAATGTTATTAATATATTTTTAATGGTTTAAATTATGACCAAATGTAATTTTATTATTGAAATAAATTGGATAAGATATGTACTTGTTTTATGGTAAGTGACCCTTGAACCCTTGCTTTGAAAACCTTTTATTTTCATTGTTCATAAATTCTTGTGATATGGTTAATAAATGAAATTATGAAAGATAATTAATGGTGGTTTCTAATGTTTTAATTAAATTTCATTTCATGTCTTGTGTCATTTTGGACATGCCTTCCTTCTTGTTGTTTTTAGATGTTTTACCTGTTGCTTGTCTTGGTAACCAAAACTGTTTGATTTTTCTTGGGTTGTGTTATCTTGAATGGTGATTGTTTCCTTGCTTGGGGTAGATGTCTCATTTTTCATTTAGGAGTAACTTAATCCTTTTGGACATTGAAATCAATGCATCTCCTTATCCTTGCTTCTCTAGAGAAAGTAGGGTAACATGGTTATGTGACTAGCTTAGTTAGCGTTGGATGAGTATTTTGATGGTTGGTGGAATTGTGAGTTGTCCCTAAAATGTCTTAGGCTGATTTAGTGTAGTTATTGAGAGAAACTCCCTCTTAGTCCTAATACTATATAGTTTCCACCACCCTAAGATTGTATCTTCAAGATCTTATCTCTATCAAGTTGCTCATTTTAGGTTGACTTGAGGTTGGAGGGAGTTTAGCAGTAGGGTGGCTGTAGTATTCCAGGCATGTTGTAGGGACATGGTTTCTTTGGACACATATTACTATATTGTGAGTTGGTCTAAAGTCATTACATGATTTTGTCCATTGATGAAATTCTTTGCAACCTTATCGAAAGGTGATTCGTGCCTAGTTGGGTTAAGTAACCCTAGTTCCCAGTGATATTTGAGCCTTTTTGTACTATAGGGACTAAGTGTTGCTACACTTGGTGGTTAGTTGTGGAGAGTATCCTTCTTGAGTGTACAATTTTGGTAGTGAATTGTCATCCTTTGTGTTCAAAGGGTGAATTTATGTGGATTCAAGAATGCTCATGTATTGCATGCTAGTGTTCTTGGGAATTTTGGGATGCCTATTCCCCATAATTCCAACTCTTTTTGGAAATTATTAGTGTTTAAACCCTATTTTTTGGTCACTTTGTAGGTGCATGTTTTAGTTGGGTACCTATTGATCAAGTAAAGTGGCTTTTTCCTTACCTTGTAGTGTTGAGTTTGTAGCTAGATGGGTTTACCTAGTGCATAAGAAGTTCCTTGTTGAAGGACTTTGTGTCAATGTGACACCCTTTTTCTCTATGGTTGTCTTATTTTAGAGTTTACAAGATGCTTTGTGAATGTTGGAGTGATTTGGTTGGACTTGTGAAGAAGTCACTAAGTGTTTTTTATTTTGATTTTTGCAATTGGTGTGTGAGGTTTCTATTCTTGGATTGAAGGCTTCTAGGAGTAAGTGTAGTCATTGGGGAGGATGATGTAGAGTCTTTCCCATTTGATTTCAACAAGTCATCATAATGGACAAAACCTTGATGATCTTTCTTTTTGGGTGATCTGTTACAAGCTAGAGTTATCATTTCACCAAAAGATCGACCCTTTAATGCCTGATACAACTACTAGACTTATACATCACATGAGGCAGTTAAGCCTTGTCATGAATCTCAAAGGGGAACATTGGTGGTTTGTCCAACAATCTCCCCCAAGCATTACTTGAGGAGATTTGAACCAATAACCTTTCTTTAATACCAATTGTTAGAAATAGGAATTACTAGGGGGGGGGGGGTTGAATCAGTAATCTACAAACTTTAGTCACCAACTTAATGTTATTTATTAATTTGAACCATACATAAGAAAGTAATCAAGTAATGCTAAATAGTAATAGTAATCATGCACAAAGATAACTCATAACACCATATTTTGCTAACTAGGGAACCTGTGGCTTAGGGGAAACCCTGGTGGGGATGATACCCACTAGATAATATACTGATATATATGTTCCTTGTTAAATGATAGACCTTATTAGGAGTTAATGAGCAAGTTCAGTATAGAGAGTCCCTATTAGGAGATTCCAACTCTGTTAGGAGTTGTAGTACAATAGATGCAAGAAAAGCTCACTACCCAAACATGCACTTCCAATTACAAGAAAAGCTCACTGCCAAAACAAGTAATTAGTCCTTAGGTATATATGTGTTGTAACTTCTTTCTTGACTAATCTTTGACCTCAGCTCAATCTTGGATCACAAAATCAAGTTCTCAAAACTTTGCATATATCACTTCACAAAAAGTTTGCATATCATTTTTTATAATACAATTGCACACTTCTTTTCACAAGATGTCCTTTGCATTAATACCATGCCTTTTCAAAAATTGCTAATAGGTCAGCTAAGATCATAATATACTTTTCCAACTTAGAGTAAACATCTAGGATGTCAACCCTAATTGGTTAAGTAATTATTTTGTAAACAAAATAATTTCATTACCTTTAATTTTGTTATTCTGTTTCACTGGTAAAATGTTAATATCTCCTTTCTTTACTATCTGTACTAATGTATAAGGTTATATACATCATCATCAACATGTATATTTTCTCCATCTAACTTCTCTAGTCATAATATGATGTCAAAAACATTTTACATATAAAAAAATACACTATTGTAAACTATTTTCATACTTGGACAATTTTTTGGGTACCAAAAGCTAAGTATCCTTATTTCCATGATTTTCTACAAGCATGTACATCATGTGTTTCCATAAATGACAAAAATTACATATATTCATTAGCTAATTTTCAACACTCTCCCCCTTTAGCATTGATGGCTTATTTTGTAGTTGACAAGATACTTTGTGAATGTTGGAGTGATTTGGTTGGACTTGTGAAGAAGTCAATGAGGATATCTTGACTGTTTCCAATTTTGATTTTTTGTACCTGGTGTTTGAGGTTTCTATTCTTGGATTTTAGGCTTCTAGGAGTAAGCCTAGTCATTGGGGGGATGATGTAGATCCTTTCCTATTTGATTTTGGTAAGTCATCCTAATGGATAAAACCTTGATGATCTTTCTTTTTGGGTGATGTGTTACAAGATAGAGTTGTTGTTACACCAAAAGATTGACCCTTCAATGCCTGATACAACCACTAGACTTATACAACATAGGAGGCAATCAAGCCATCTCACAAATCTCAAAGTGGAATGTTGGCAGTTAGTCCAACAATTCCCCCCCTCAGTGTTACTTGAGCAGATTTGAACCTGTGACCAAGCTCTGATACCAAATATTACAAGCTAGAGTTGTTGTTGCACCAAAAGATCAACTCTTCAATGCTTGATACAATCACTAGACTTATAAAACACAGGAGGTAGTTAATCTTTGTCATGAATCTTGAAGTTGGTGGTTAGTCCAACATGATCATGATTGGGACCATGAGTGATCTACACCCTTGGGGTGATTTGATTTATATTGTTTCTTTATCTAGTTGATTATGCCTTTTCCTAATTTATGGGATTATGATGTGTTAGATGTTTACATTGAGGATTATCAATTTATATTGTTGGGTTTATTGATGTGATTTTTCTACTAATATTTACCTTATTCAATTACATTGTTATGCAAAATGGACTATTTAAATGATTATTTAAATGAAATTAATTAAAGGCTTTAACTACGTGATTTGGAGTAAACATCACTTTGACTATTATTATTGTACATCTATACTTGATGGGTGTGCTTATTATGCAAGACTTATATCCCTCATAGTGGCACATGGAGTTAGTGAGTAGATCTTTCATGTTAATCCAATATCGTCCTTGTATGGGTGATGTATCTTTATTATTATTTTAACCCTCTTATAATTGGTAAATTTGGATTCATTATGCATATGTGTCTAGACACGTGAGTGTGTCTGTACATTTAGGAATCCATAGTGGCTGTGGAAGTTAGTTAATTAAATGTTTTAATGGATTAGAGGGATTTATTATTTGATACAATTATTTTAATTAATGATAGCTTTGTTGTAGTTGAATAGAATTTAATTTAAATTACCTAATTTTGTATGGGCTAAAAAGGGATTTAATTAAGTGAGCTAGTTATTTTCCTATTTTAATATTTCAATTTTAAAGTGAATATACATCCCAAAAAGTGAGTTCTTTCTCACTTCTCACTTTCAAATTAGAATTTGAGAGCAAAACTCCCTAAACCCTCTTAAGGAGGTGTTGTTATTTTAATCATTGTGGGAGCTATGGGTGTGGGATCGATGTAGGATTGATCTCATTGAATCTAGGTCAGGGAGACCTTGGTATGCTGAGAATTATGGTAGTTTTAGTAGAGCAATTATTTTATTGTGTCCATTCCCATTTTTTCCCTTTTGGGTGCCAAGTAGGACTCTTCCATTTTTATGTCTCAGCTCCATTTTTTAGTCTATTTTTGCTACTAGTTTTCTAGGAGGCAGAGAACTAGTGGTCCCCCTTGTTTCTATATGCTTGCTCTACCCATTTGGGTGGGTAACAGCATTTGTTTTCACATTGAAGTGGAGTTTGGGGGTTTAAGATCATTATGCTTACTATTTTTGCATATAGACTCTAAACCCAAATTTTATTTGATTTCTAGGGATTTTATACCCTATTGTAAAAAGGGATTAATCTTGTTCAATTTTTGGGCATTTTGACTTTGCCTCGACTTATGTACCACCCAATTTTCTTGGGTATTTTTTCACATTGATGTTGGTCATGGTCAAATTATCTGTGAGAATTCCAATCAAGCCATATTTGTGTTCTTCTTGTATTGGGATTCATGTTGAATTCGTACTCCCGGTCAATGTGCTTGGTTGAGTGATTTTTATAACTAGTGTTTTATTGTTTCTCATTGAACCCATGTTATTTCATGGACACTAGGATTCATGTAGAATCAATACACCTAGATTTAGGCCAGTTGAGTTAGTTCATGATGTTCGATGTTTTATTCCCTCATTTGGATTCATGTAGAACCCATACTCCTTGATTTAGGCTGATGGAGTGAGACATAATGTTTGGTGTTTTTTGTTGATCTGTGAATGGTTTTGATTAGTGAGTGTCTATACACTTAATTCATATACTTAGTTGATGTCAAAAAAATAACATATCCTAAGCACAACATATAAGATTAGAGCATGTTGAGTAAATAGTGAGTGTTGAGTCACTCACATGCTGAGTCTCTCAAGTGTCGAGTAGACAATATATGTCAAGTGATTAAGGAGCTAAGCAAGCAGTGCATGTTGAGTGACAATATTAAATTTAGGTGATGCCGAGCACTACAGACTTTAGATGTCGAGTAACAAAATTTTGTCATAGATGTTTCTATTAGCAAAAACTCCTATGTAAACCAATTTTGAGCCGACTTAGAGATTGAATTACAATATTTTGGTGATAAGGATGAATCCTAAGTTGGAATCCCTATGTGTAACATGCACCCAATCAAGTAAAGGGGAGGTTTAAGAAACAATATGGATGAATCATGGCTATTGATTCATACCTAACCCTAAGTCACCTAGGTCTTCTTAAGGATGAAAAACCCTAAATTTTCTAAGAGTGGGAAAGGAAATGAATGAATGATCAATTAGAGTTTTGCATGTAAAAACCAAGACATGCATGGTGACCAAGGTATTATGATCTAAATTGCATTGTGGAACTAGCTAAAGGAAAGTAAATGAAGGAAATAGTAAACAACAGATAAATATTTGATCAAAGAAGGATCAAACACACAATAGAATAGAGGTGATCTATTATCAAGCATAAGAGTGCTAACTGTAGGATCAATGTTGAGACATTCTAATAGGTGAATTAGTTAAATCTCTTAATAGAGTAGTCCTAATAGGCTATATTAAAATCCTTTAACAAGGTGCTTAATTAATTGTGAGTTGAAGTCCTTTAACCAAGCACACTTCTAATAGGGTGTTAAAATCCTCTAATAAGGTGAGACCTAATAGTTTTTGTAAGCCTTTAATAGGGAAAACCTTTCATAGGTTAGATCATAGTTCATGATCAAACATTGTAACCTTCATTAGATACACTTTACTACAATAGTAGAGAAGATTTGTGGGTGTCATCCCCGCCCCATTTTAACCTTCTCATTGGATTGTTTCTAGGTAATCATTTCTTGTGTCATGAATGTGTGAATGTTTACTTGTTAAATGCTTTAGATATATATGCTTTACATGGTATTTTAGTTTACTTAGTGAATGTATGAGATGGATGTGTTGTGAATATTTTATGGGTCAAAGTTTAAATCACCAATTCACCCCCCCCAAAGAAGTTTACCTTTCCCATTGTAATTCCAAAAATTGGTATCAAATCTTTGTTCTCTAAAAGTGAAGCTTTACAACTTTGAGGAAGGATCTTTGAAATGGAAGTCTACAAGTTGGGAAAGATTATTGAGAACTAGGAGATTGAAAAACATCTCATTTTACATCAATTGAATGAAGCAAGAGAAGATCTAAATAAATCATTAAGGAGAAGGAAATTTCTATTGAGGAGAATGACACAAAATACTAAGAGATGGACAATACTAAGGTATTTGCAAATGGAGATTTCAATGAATATGATGTAGCAGTTGCAAATCTAATGGAAAAGAATAGAATCCTAGCTAAAGATATAAAAAAATTTAAAATAGAACAAGAATCACAAGCCATACTACTATGTAAGGTGATCAAATAGAAAAAGAAAGCTATAGAAGACAAATCCATGATTGAAGATGACAAAAGAGTTTTGACCAGTCAACTAGAGGAGAAATCATCAGAGGTAACTAGGATTGCTAACATTCAATTGAAAACTTTGGGTCAAATGATGGTTGCAAATCATGAACTAAATGCCAAGGAAATTGAGATAACAACACTAAAGTTGTAGAATGAATAGTTGAGAAATGACCTAAAATGGGAAAAGGAGTTTGCTAAAATTTTCAATAAACCAAATGAAGCTATCAAGTACTTTGAACAATTGATGAGGTCTCCTAGATCTAACAACAATACATCTGGATTGGGATACACAAGTACTAAAGAAGGAGAATCATCCAAAGGTGTTGAAGAAAGAAGTAACAAAAGTAAAAACTCGAAACCTACTTGTCATAATTGTGGTAAGAAAGCACATACTACTAATGTGTGTAGGAGTAAGATTATAAATCAAAATGTTAAGTAGAAGAACATGGGTCATTGCCACAAGTGCAACAAACAAGGTCATCAGGCACATGAATGAAAAACCAATACCATGCACACTCGAAGATTTGAATGCTACTATTATAACTATTAGAAGTATGGTCATAGAGCTTTTGAGTACAAGTCTAGACAAACAACGAAAGATAAAGAACAATGGAAACTCTTATAATTAGGATTATAATACAAGGTATAGTTGTCACTATTATTAAGAGTATGGACATGTTCCTAAAAAATTTATTAGGACACATTTTAGGAGTGACTACAAAAGGTGGTTGAGTCAAACCACATGTTTTAGCTATTTGAATACTAGTCACATTAGTTGATATTGTCCAACAAGGTTAAAGGCACCAAGTTGTGAGTTCAAAAAAGGAAAAGGCAAGGCAAATATTGAAAATGTCAGAGATGAGATGAAGACATGGAAGAGAAAGGAGGATTGCAATACATTGAGTGCAGATGAGATCACTTCACCCAATGGGTCAAGTGATCACACCTCATCAATCTAAGCAATCAAGAGGTATGTGAGGCTGATACCTAAAAGTTATACCATACATCAATTCCAAAGGATTTAGTTCTAAAAAGATTACATATGCATGAATAAAGATGCAAAGTGTTATTAGAAACCAAAGAAAAATCTTTAAGTTTTGGTGATTTTTCATGATTCCTTCTAAGCATGAAAATTCTCTTATGGATACCAAGTAAAATACTAGTGGATGACAAGCTAGCAAAATTGGTTAGTTGAGGCTAAGCTCATAATGGCTACCAAGTGAACAGAAAGGCACATTGATGCTAAGTGAGCCATAAATTAGTTGATGTCGAGCTTACAGATGTGTAAGAACTTAGCATTAATTGCAGTGTTCTAAGGGCTATTTAATCAATTTCTTCTTATTTAACATCATTTGAATTCAAGGAAAGAAAGTGAAGAGCTAAAGGCAATCTAGAGAATACCTACTAAAAAATTTGTAGAAAATTTGAATGGTCACATGATACCATTTCTTTTCATTTCATGTAGTTTCAATTTTACAAACCCTAGATTTATGTGATGGCATCTAGTTCTCCCAAAGTGAAAGGTGTATAGGGAAAAGAGGTTTTAAATTTTTAGTTGATCAGTAACAAGATTAAACAACTAATTTTTAAGGATATCCAGACATAGCATATAAGTAGGATCACTTTGGTGCATTGTCTATGATACCACCATGAGTCTTAATGATACAAGATGTCAGAAAATGTTATACCTACAAGATTGGTAGCATAGGTGACATGGAAATTAGAGAAGCATATGGAAAAAATTTGTGAAAATGGAGTTTTGAAGGAACAATACAACATTGTCAAGAAGAAAGGGTTAACTCATGCCCTAGATTTTTTGAATGTCTTCAAAATTGAATGAATAAGGATTGTCTTGAGTAGAATACATAAAAACTCAGTATGGTTAGATAATGGTCTAGTTAGAATCAGAAAGAAAATTATTCATAGGGTAATAGGGTATCCAACCCTAGATCAGCCAAAGACCATGAGAAGTGATTCGAAGGAAGTCATTGAAACAAACACAAGCCATATGGAACAAAAGGGGTACAACCATTGATACAATCACAGATTCCCTGATAAGTTTTGCAGCAAGGGTAATCACACATAAGTTTTATCAATCATGTAGATTAATAGTGTACCTTGCATTACAGTGGACATGATCTATAAAATTGTAGATAAAGATCATACTTATGATCTTGTCAAGCTACAATTGCAGCAATGGATTGAAAACCTAAGAGCAATAAGGAAAACAAAGAGTTCTCCGTGCAAATTCAAATCTATTTTGGTATATATTTTCTTCTATGTGCAGAATATGTTTCCTACTTTTGGTAAGGTTACATGGAAGACAAATAGATCAATTATAGTATAGATAGGAGAGTTCATTGAATAGTTAGGAAATAACTTTGAGTTAGTAATGACTAGTTATTTTGAAGATTTCAAAAAATCCATGAAGAAGAGATTAAGGATTCTAGTTTCACTAGTGGAGAAATGTTATGATGATGTTTTCTTCCTAGTTGACACTGTTCATACATATATACAATTAGCAATTCCTAGGTGAGATGGCTAAGGGAATTAGGATATGAGATAAATGTAGATGTGGCCTCTACAATAATCACAACATTACTTGTAGAAGAAGTAGACAAAGAAGCCACAACATTTGGTAACTATGAATTAGCAAAATCAAAAATCTCTATGGAGTTGAAGACTATTTCTATGATTAAGAAGAAGAAAAAATTTATGAAGAAACTAAAATAAAAATTTGGTGAAGGAGTCGAGGAAGAGGAAGAAGAAGAAGGTGATGAAGAAGAAGAAACACAAGCTCAAGCACCATTGGCTCTAACATAAAGTAAAGGAGAGGATCAAAAGGAAGAAGAAATTGAAATTATAGAAGGTGCCAAGGGAGAAGAAGTCGAGGAAGCACCTACTCCTATTGACAAGAAGAAAAGGAAGGCAAAGACACCTACAATGAAAAAACCAAAGAAGATTGCAAAAATAAATCAGCCCAAACTAACAACACCTACCACAAGGGCTAGTACAAGAGTCACTGCACAAAAGGCTAAAGAGGTAGCAAAGCCTAAAGAGCAAGAAGGTGGACCACAAAAAAGGCAAAGAAGGAAGTATGTTTCTCAAGCTAATTCTAATGAGAAGACTAAATATGATGACAATAACCAATTCCAAGTGGTGAGTCATAGTGTACAAGGAAGAACAACAACCACAAAAGAGTGTACAAGATACACAAATGTTGAGTGCCAACCCTCCATAGCTAATAAGTATAAATACTAAAATTGTTATAGTAAAGGATGTTTCTAATCTTACTACTCAAAAAATCAATCCCTTAATAGAGGAAGATTTGAAAAAGATACTTGACCAATCCACACTATAGGCCAAATTATGTGACAACCCTATATTGGTAAGTTTTAATGAAATTAAGAAATTAGAATCTATGATTGCTAAGGAGGAAGTGAAAACACAAGAAATAATTACAATCACTCCTCAAGTCACAAGTGTACAACCTTCACCACCATTAGTTGTATATCAAAGGAAGGAGATAGCAAGTGGCACTATTAGTACACCCATGGATAGTACTTCAGTCTCAACAAATATTGAAGAAACTAAAAAAAATAAGGATGAGACAATTGGTGAAGATAAGGTGGAAACACTAGTCAATGATGGGCCAACAAGTCAAACAGGTTAGCCAGATGTACCTATACCTCCAACACAATTACAAGGTGCAATTGAACTCAAAGAGGAAGAAAAGGACAAGCCTAAAGAGACAAATTTGACACCCAAGCCAAAGGAGATAGAAGCAATCCAAGCACTAGTAACATTTCCAATATTAGGTACTCCTTCTAGTTAAACTCTTTAGAGGTCGAGCACAGATGCAACACCATTACAATTTTTAATGTCAAGTCTTAGCTCATCTAAGGAAGAACAGGTAATAACTTATGGAGATGTTAGCCTAGATGAAGAGATTATGTTGCCAAAGTTTGATTATGCAGCAATAATTATTGAGTAGATTGGTATACTTCAAGAGGCCCTAGCAAGAAATAAATGTGAAGAACTTCTCAGAAAGAGCATAGGTAGAAGCAAACTTTGATTAAGATCAAAGACATTTTCTTAGATGCATTTAGTCTACCTAATCTAGATGAAATAAAGCCAATCATTTAACAATTGATCAACATAGTGGAAAGAGTAAGTGATGTAGACCTTGATACTAATGCCAAATTATTAGAATTGTTTGAGAAGAAGTTTCAAAATAAAGTAAATGAGGAGATATCTAGTGATACAACACTAACACAAGTTGCATTGGAAATTAAGATAGAAAGTGTGAAGAAGGTACTAGAGAATATTTTATCTCTGTACACCAAACTATATAATCCTACACTCTTCACACAAGAAATAAGGAGTCACATCCTGAGCTTGGAAAGTCAAATGTAGTCATCTAGAGATAAATTGCCCATGACTCCAACTCAAAGTGAGAAACACTTTAGGACCCTATTGCAAACCCAAATCCAATTAGCAACACTACAAGTAGATGAAGCCAACATCAAGGCTAAAGTGATAAGCATCCAATCTACATTGACTCTTCACATGGAGTTACTACACAAGGAGTTAGGCTATGTAGAAACTCTTATGAAGAAAGACCCCAATCTTTCTACATTGGATGGCCTAGTTCACCTTGTTGTTGATTTTGATGCAGAGCCACACCTTGGAAAGCTCAGGAGGAATGCTCACTCAACTGAGTTACTTCAAGGGGCACGACATCAATCAGCCGAGATCGAACTTGAACCAAACTCAAGATTGGATTAATCAAAATATATAAATCTCCATAGTTTATCTTCACCCACACACCAAGATCTTTAACCCAGAATGTCCTCAAAGAAAATATATTTGCACTTTTATAAGAGAGACCAAGATCGAATTGCTACCAAACTCCATAGTCGATTATCTATATCCTTTCTAAGGCAAAAACTGAAACTTTCTCTATTACCCAAATTTGAATGTTTTCTTACATAGCCGACTGGCTTATTTAAAAATGACTCTCCTTTTCTAATAAAAGGATGAGAAACATTTTTTCATCTTCTACCCCAAGAAAAGGATAAGAATCCAAAAACCGCCTACTACCTATTATTGGAATTTGACAATCATGTAGTAGGCCACATGTTTTTTTTCCGTCTTCTATCCAAGAAAAGGATAAGAATCTGAAACTGCCTACTACCTATTATTGGAATCTGACAATCATTAAACACTCCACCTACGAACTAAAAAAAACTATTCTAATTTAAGATCCACACACCTGGTCCTAGGTGGCTATATTTGGAGAGCTTATCAAACTGCTACTCTAGGTATGCCACCACATGTAGGACATTATTACAAACTTCAAAAACTAAAAGCATTTAAAACATAACATTAAATTCCCTATTACATTTTCAACAATGTTACCTCCTATAGCATTTCTCTTCTCTGCCACTGCAGCAGAGTTGGCCATCAAAATTAAGTATTTTGAGGTAGCATGTGATAATTGGGATGTAACTCTTAAGATTATTCTTGAAGTCCATAAATCTTTTTGGACAAATACGCCATTCATGTATAACCCATTGAAATTAGTGTCAAAAGGGGGAAGTAAGATATATGGGGGAGCAAGTATGAAGGTATAAGAGAAAAGGAAGAATAAGAGAAAAATGAAAAACATAGAGAAATATTATCAGTTCAGGAAAATATACTCAGTAGGAGTAATAGAAGCCGAATAAGAGTCCATGTTATGCTAGTAAGAATAACAATATTAATGTATGGCCAAGTTTTTTTGACACTCATGTCAAAGGGGGAGATTGCTGATCTCAGAATGGTTTTGACTTGTGAGTGTCTATACACTTAAGTCATTTAGTTAGTTCATGTTGTACAAGTAACATATGTTGAGCACAACATATAAGATTAGAGCAGGCCTAGTAAATAGTAAGTGTCAAGTCACTCAAGTGTTGAGTAGATAATCTATGACGAGTGATTCAAGAGCCAAAAAATTAGTGCATGCAAAGTCATTCAGATGCCAAGTGATAGTAATGAAGTTAGTTGATACTGAACACCAAGGACTTCAGATGTCGAATAACACAGTTTTGTCATAGTTGTTTGTAATGGAAAAAAATACTATGTAAACCATTTTTTAGCTGACTTAGAGATTGAATTATGATATTTTGGTGATAAGAATGAACATTAAGTTGGAATCCCTATGTACAACATGTACCCAATTAGGTAAAGGGAAGGTTTAAGTGGCAATATGGATGAATCACAGTCATTGATTCATACCTAACCCTAAGTCACCTAGGTCTTCTTAAGGAGGACAAACCCTAAATTTTCTAAGAGCATGAATGGAAATGAATGAATAATCAAGGAGAGTTGTGCATGCACAAACTAGGACATTCATGGTGGCCAAGGTATTATAATTTGAATTGAATTGTAGAATTAGTTAAAGGAGAATAGAGGAAGGAAACAGTGAACAATAGAGAGACATTTGATCAAGAAGGATCAAGCAGACAATAGAATAGAGGTGATTTGTTATCAAGCATAAGAGTGCTAATCACAAGATCAATGCTGAGATATTCTAATAGGAAAATTAGTTAAATCTCTTAATAGAGTAGTTCTAATAGGTTGTATTGAAATCCTTGTTTAACAAGGTGCTTACTTAATCATAATTTGAAGTCCTTTAACCAAGCACACTTTGAATAGGGTGTTGAAATCCTATGACAAGGTGAGACCTAATAGTCTTTGTGAGCCTTCAACAGGTCAAACCTTTCACAGGGTAGATCATGATTCATGATAAAACATTGTAACCTTCATTGGGTACACTTTATTACTGCAATAGAGAAGATTTGTGGGTGTCATCACCACCGCAGTTTTACCTCCTTGTTGGAGGGTTTCTAGGTAATCATATCTTGTGTCATGAATGTGTGAATGCTTACTTATTCACATGCTTTAGATATATATGCTTTACATGATATTTTATTTTTCTTAGTGAATGTATGAGATGGATGTGTGGTGAATATTTTATGGGTCAAAGTTTAAAGCATTGATTCACCTCCCCCTCTCAAAAGTTTAAATTTTCTATTGTAATTCCAACAGTTTATTTTCTTATTGGGATTTTTTTAGAATCCATACTGCTAGATATAGGGTAGTTCAATGTCATAATTATACTAGGTGCATTTTTTGCATTTCTCTTATCCAACCCTTGTTGTTTATGATCTTTGTATTGTTGGCATGCTCACACAAGAGCACATGAGCATGTGTTTGTCAGATTCGTACAATATTAGAACTTATGGTTTCTTTCAATTGAGTTATGTTCATTGGGGTTTGGTTGGAAAATTGCATTACCTATGGGAACTCATAATTTGATGAGCATGGGTATGTAGGGTAGACAAGTTGAGGGGCTTCTCTCAAAACCTCAAGTTGTGTTCCTACAAGGTTGACATGAAGAAAATTCCAATAAGTGATAGCTAAATGTATAAGTGGCTAATAAAAATAAGATAATAAAATGTGAAATACTTGTATGGTTCATTCAAGGTTATGTGCCCATACAATCCATCCAAGGGCAAGTGTCTATATAGTTCATCTGAGGACATAGTGTGATGACCTCCTGAGGGAGAGTTTCTCTTTAGAGTCCCAAGAGATCTACTCTCTACTAGAATCCCTACATAGTAAACCCATATAGTGTTTGATTATGACTTGTTGTATTGCATTATCTCATGATCTTGGTTTCATTCCTCTGTACTGTTTGGTGTGAATGTTAGCATTTGCTGACTGTATTGTGTGATTGTGGTCAGATCACTATCTCCATCAACATGGTGGGAGTGGGCCTTTAGGTTCCATGTGGTTGGAAGGTGTAGCTACCTATACCACTACTAGGGAATAGTATACAAAGATGGTCTATTTCCAATTTGAGGTCGGTGTTGGATATTCACTTGGTACCTTGGGTGTATCTAGAGTATGTTCTCTAACGACTTAAGTTTAAGTTTAGATTCATTTAATATCATGTTTAGATGATGATTATTATATTAATTGATTAATTTATTTATCATGATGTATCATATTGCTACATGATGTTTCTTACCATTGCTTTGGATTAGTGATGCTATTGGTAGATTAGCATGTTGGATTACTTGTTCTTATGATGTTGATTGATGGTTATTGGTAAGAATGATCTCATGAGATAACTCTAACTATCTTGTTGACAATTTGAGATTCATGCTCAACATATGGTTAGGGCCTTTGAGGATTTATTATGCCATTATGGTTGGAAGGAAAATGAGTATGGTTATTTTTAGTTTGGTGGCTTCATTGCTTGTGCTTTCCTTCTTATGATAGTTCATTTGTGCACATGTATGTTCACTGTGATGTTGCTTTATGAATGATTACATTTGATGCAATGAATTAGAGGTTAAGTTATTTTGTCTCCTTTATGCTCTTGAGTGATCATTTCTTGATTTACATGGATATGGTACTTCATGGTGTGGAGGTTTCATATTTTTATGCATTTTCTTCTTGCCATGTTAATGCATTGGTATTGATTCTTACATAGGAAGGATAGTTTCTCATGTGATAATTTATTGTCTTGTGTGAGCATACATTGTCTCATGCACAAGCATGTACTTCATCATGCAAATAAAGGTAGTCTCTCCTAGAGAAACGTAGTCTCATGCGGACAAACAAAGTCTTGCATAAGCATGTACATGTCATGAAAAAACTCATGTGGCTCTCTGGGAAAGCTTGTGTGTGAACAAATCCTAACTCACACAAGCATCTTGGTTGTTTCCTCACATGGAAAATAGTGATTTTTTGTACACACTTTGAGGAGAAGTGAAATCTTATTTTGATTACCCTTTTGGGTCCTGCATATTCCATATCACAATAGATCAGTTATAAGGTGAATAAAATATATTGTTTAAGTATAAGTTGACATATATTTGATGATATATATTTAATTCCGTATACCTTAAGATATAGTTCAATATATGTGATGATTCATTTGATATAGGTTCCAAACAACTCGGAGTTAAGATAAAGATTGTAGGAAGTTTTAGGGCTTCAAGAATTTAGACATAGCCAAATTTTAGGTTTCAACATTGGACTTTCAACATGGTGTCCAATAGATGAGTGGTTGTAACTTTGAGCCCTTGTGTGTGACCATTGTTGGTCTCTGCTTGTCATTTTTTATTATGGTATGATTGGTGGAAATGGACTTTTTGTCGAACCATTCTAGGAGCTTTTACTTTGGGTTTTAAAAAGAACATCCCCTTGATATGTTCTTGTGATTCATGTGATCTTTGGATTGTGAGTTATGGTTTAGTGCTTGGAGATCTTTGGAAGTGTTTGTAAGACTTCCACTGATGTAGGTGAACATGTGAGTTTAGCAAGGTTCCCTATTCTTATTATCTTGTTTAGATGTTTCATTATTTTACTTGGTCACTTTATATTGTTGTCAAGTAAATTATCCTAAGAAAAAAATATTATCTATTGCATGTTGTATCCTTGTGTTCCAAGGATCTCTAGGCAGGGCATTACATCCAGTATTAGAGCCATGTTCAAATATTGGGATCTCTGTGTATATGTTTCCCATGGTTAATATTGTGGTTGTGTGAGTGTGAGTCTCTTTGAGAGCTCATGATTTCTTATTGCTTGGGTACTTACTTGGGATGAACTTGCTTATCTAGTAGATGTTACTAGAGAAGTGTAAGGAGAAGGAAGTGATTCTTTCCTTATTATGCATATGGAATTGATGTGCCTTAGCATGGTTGGTTTCTTTTGTGACCCTCTTAGATGGAGCCATTGGTTGTGTCCATGTGTTGGCTTTGAGTGCCTATTTTATTTCTCCTTATGGAGTAGGGTGCATTGTTTTCCTTGTATTCTCCTATGGAAAGTAAAGAAATGAATGTAATTGTAATTCATTATAGTAATGAAGTAGTTCCATTTTGTTGGAATAAATGAGTGTATATTGTGAAATTGTGGTAAAAGGAGTAAATTATTTCTTTTGATCATTTAGGTTAATGACTTATGTCCCCAAATTTCTTATTTCTTAATCTTGTGAAAAGTTATAGAAAAATTGTTGCATATCATTATGTTGCATTGCATGGAAAATAATTAAGGAAATTGTAGTGATGCATATGCATGAGATCATTGATGGTATACTACTTGATGTGCGTAAGTGCATTCTCTAACAATGCTAGGAAGATGTATTCCTTAGCACTGTATGGTGATTTATCCCTCTTGTGTGACTATCCTTAGTCATCACATATAATGTGATTTGATTGATACCATTTTTTTTGGCTAGAGGTACTTTCCTCATGTTGTTAGGCTAGAATTGGTTCTCAGCATTTTCCTTTCATGGACTAGTCATCAAATTTCTCTATCACTCTATTTGTGGCTATTGTCACACCTAAATTATTGTTGAAATGAGATCTTTGGTGATTTATTCTTGGACTTGTCGATTCCACCATTTGGGATTTTTGTTTTTGTTTCATGGTGACTATTCTACATGTTTTCTACTTTTGGTTAGTCTTGTGTTGTGACTCTATCATGTTCATCTCGAACCTCTATTAGTATGTACAAGGGATAATATAATAGAGATTATACTAGTGTGTTTATGGATAGATGTAAAGTTGTTAATATAATTTTATTGGTTTAAATGATGATCAAATGTACTTTTATTGTTGAAATAAATAGGAAACTATATGTACTTGTTTTATGGTAAGTGACCCTTGAACCCTTGCTTCAAAAATCTTTTAGTTTCATTGTTCATAAATGCTTGCGATATAGTTAACAAATGAAATTATGAAAGAGAAGTAATGGTGGTTTTCAAAGTGTGAATTATCTTTCATTTCATGTCTTATGTCATTTTGGCCATGCCTTCCTTCTTGTTATTTTGGATGTTTTGTCTGTTGCTTGTCTTGGTAACCAAGACAATCTAATTTTGACTTGGTTATGTTATCCTCAATGGTGACTCAAAATCTTAGGTTTTAGGATTCTCTAAACTCTATCATGTATTATTATTTGTCAAGAAATTTCTAAAACATTTTGAATGGAGTCAATCAAAATCAAGACATGAAAGTTATGTGTGAAATTTTGTTCAAGTAAATAAGTTGTCGGGCATTTTCTCACTGATGACATTGAATTATTTCACCTAGTTATGTAAGAAACCACACATGAGAGTTTGCTAATGAAAAATGTTGACTATGGAACAACAAGCACTTTTTTGCACTTCTAAATTGTGCAGATTGATGTTTTGAATACCCTTTATTGAGTAGAGGCCACTTCAATCATGATAAATTGTATTTATGGCCATTGGAGAATTTTAACTCTTCATGTTATTTCTTAAATTATGAGCTATTATTCCTCCATGATCAATTTTGTACCTAGTTGGGATTTGTTCTTGGGTTTTTGTATTCCTTATAGCACCAATTAACTTCTGTGAGGTGAAGTGTAGGCTACGAGCATATCCTTGCTTGGGGTCAATTTTGCCTTTTTCATTTATCAGTGACTCAATCCTTTTGGTGAGTCTAGATTTTTTCCATTTGGACATTGCCTTTGGCACATCTCCTTATCCTTGCCTCTCTAGAGAAAGTAGGCTAGCATGGTTAGGCCATTAGCTCAGTCAGTGTTGGATGAGTATTTTGATGGTTGGTGGAATTCTAAGTTCTCCTTAATGTATCTTGGGCTGATTTAGTGTAGAGGTTGAGAGAGACTCCCTCTTAGTCCTAATACTCTATAGTTTCTATCACCCTAAGCTTTTGCAAAAGGTTATCTCTATGAAGTTTCTCATTTACAGTTCACTTGAGGCTAGAGATTGAGTTTAGCAATAGGTTGGGTGTAGTATTCCCAACATGTTGCTAGACGAACATGGTATCTCTGGACACATATTACTATCTTTCAAGTTGGTAGGAAGTTATTGCATTATTTTTTCCATTGATGAAATTCTTTGTGACCTTGTCGAAATGTGATTTGTGTCTGGTTGGGTTAAGTAACCCTAGTTCCTAGTAATAGTTGAGCTTTTAGTACCATAGAGACTAAGTGCTCCTACACTTGGTGGATAGTTGTGGAAAGTATCCTTCTTGAGTGTGTGATTTTGGTAGTAAACCATCATCCTTTTCATTTAAAGGGTGAGATTATGTGGATTCAATAATGCTCATGTGTTTCATGATAGTGTTCTTGGGAATTTTGGGATGGCTATTCCCCATAATTCTTATTCTTTTTCAAAATTCTTATTGTCTAGAACTTGTTTTGTGGTCACTTGGTAGGTGCATGTTATAGTTGGGCACCTATTGACGAGGTAGAGTGGCTTTTTTCTTACCACATAGTGTTGAGTTTGTGGGTATATGGGTTTACCTAGCATATAGAAAGTTCCTTGTTGAAGGACTTATTGTCGATGTGACACCTTTTTTCTTTGTGGTTGACTTATTTTGTAGTTGATAAGATGCTTTGTGAATGTAGGAGTGATTTGGTTTGAGTTGTGAAGAAGTTGATGAGGATTGCTTGAGTGTTTCCAATTTTGATTTTTGCACTTGGTGTGCAAGGTTTTTATTCTTAGATTGTAGGCTTCTAAGAGTAAGCCTAGTCATTGGGGGGATGATGTAGTGCCTTTCCCATTTGATTTATGTGACTTGTCCTAATGGATGAAACCTCGATGATCTTTCTTTGTGGGTGATCATTATTGGGACCATGAGTGGTCTATACCCTTGGGGTGATTTGATTTATATTGTTGCATTATCTAGTTGCTTATGCCTTTGCCTAATTTATGATATTATCATGTATTAGATGGTTTCACTAAGGATTATCAATGTATATTACTGGGTTAATTGTGATGTGATTGTGCTACGGATATTTACCTTATTCATTTCAATTGTTATGCAAAATGGACTATATAATGATTATTTAAATGAAATCAATTAAATGCTTTAATTATGTGATTTTCACTTTGGTATTATTATTGTGTAGCTACACTTGATTGGGTGTGTTTATTGTGCATGACTTATATCTCCGACAATGACACATGGAGTTAGTGATCAGATCTTTCATTAGTGATCAGATCTTTCATGTCGAGTCAATATCATCCATGTATGGGTGATGTATCTTTATTATTATTTTAACCCTCTAGTAATTGGTAAATTCAGATTCATTATGCATATGTGTCTAGACTCGTGAGCATGTCTATGCATTTAGGAATCCACAATGGTCATGGAAGCTATTTAGTTAAATACTTTTTAATAGCTTAGAGGGATTTTATTAATTGATAGAATTATTTTAATTACTAAGAGCTTTTTCGTAGTTGAATTCCATTTAATTGGAATTGTCTAATTTTGTCTAGGTTAAAAAGAGATTTAATTAAGTGAGCTAGTTATTTTCTTATTTTAATATTTCACTTTTAAATTGAATATATATCCCAAAAATTGAGTTATTTATCACTTCTCACTTTCAAATTGGAATTTGAGGGAAAAATCCAAAAATCCTCTTAAGGAGATATTGTTGTTTATCTCGTTGCAGAAGCTATGGGCATGTGATCGATGTGAGATTGATCTCATTTGATTCGGCTCAAGGAGACCTTGGTTTGTTAAGACTTCCAAAAATTTTAGGTGAGAAATTGTTATATCATGAGAATTCATGTTTTTTCTCTTTTGCCTACTAGGTAGGGCTCTTGCATTTTTACGTCTCAACTCCATTTTTGAGTCTATTTTTGGTACTAGTTTGCTAAGAGACAAAGAACTAGTGTTCCCCTCCATTCATGTATGCTCGCTCTACCCAGTTGGGTAGGTACAAGTAGTTGTTTGCAATTTGGAGTGGGGTTTGTGAGTTTTAGACTATTGTGGTGGTTATTTTTGCATATGCACTCTAAACCAAAATTTTATTTGATATCTAGTTTTTATACCAAAGTGTAAAAATGGTTTCAATTTTGTTGAACTTTTGGGCATTTTGACTTTGCCTCAATTTGCATGCAACCCAATTTTCTTGGGTGTTTCTTGGCACTAATGTCACTAGTACATTTGACCACATTTTTAGAGCAAAATTTTTTACCATCTAATAAAATAGAGTCAAATTGGTCAGAATATGCAAGGAAACACTTGTTTTTTTTAATGCATTCCCATTTTGGTCAAAATTTTGACCAAGACGAGCTTAATATGTAAAAAGGCAATTTTTTGATGCCCATTATCATTGTAAAAAGGCAATTTCTTGATGCCCATATTGAATATCCTTAACATGCACCTGGGCAAGAGAGTATTCTCACTATTTTGACCTGCAAATTGGTAATTTCTTGATGCCCATATTGTATATCCTTGACACACGTGCAGGCGGGAGAATATTCTCAGTACTTTGACCTCTATGTTTCCATGTTTACTAGTATGGATGAGATCAATCTTGCAAGTTGATCAGAAACAATGAAACAAAGGTATTATTTTGAATTTTCATTCTTTTCACGTTTGCATTAAGCAATTATGTCCATCATTTGTAAGATTTCATGAAATGTGTAATACTTCTTACAATGGTTTTATTTATATATGCACATACTGAAAATTGACGTAAGAGAGTTTCATTATTGTATAGCAAAATTGTTGATGTTTTGCAATAATGAAATTTTTAGTTGTACTAGATTTTCGCCTCAGAAGTTTCAATGGTGAAAAAAATTGCTTGTTTTCTTTGCTTCTATCATTTCAAAACTAGACAATATTATTGTGATTAGTAGTGAAGCAATCTATAAAAATGAGTGGGTTTCATTTTCTATCTCTTAAAAGCATTTTTGTTTCAAGTGTTTGGTGATCTAGAGATTCTAAGCCATCCTGTTTACTTCAAAAAATCAAATGGTTGTATGCAGGGTGAACACTACCTTTTGTATGGTGATGGTTATTTTTTAAACCCCTATTTGATTATACAATGTTGATGTCATGACATTAATAGTATTTAGTTATCACCATGGCAGGAAACTATTTAGTATTTAGTTAACAAGTGACTAAAATTGTTTGGCTTTTCCAATAAAAAATCAGCTCTCAGTTTTCTTTATATGTACTCAAAATATTAGAGATATAAAGTTGTCACAAAAGAACTAAGGATAAATTCAACAATTTATTATTGGTCTTCATTCAATGAAGCAGAGACTTGTAGTTTCACGATGCAAGAGAAGGGGGGAATTTCAAAGTATACTAGAAACTTTGTTTGCAAGTTTGTAGAGCTTTGCATTCCAAAAATAATTTTATAATATTTTTACTTATTAAACAAGATTGGCACATGTTTGGAACATGGAGGGTAGGATCATTTCAATGTGGTGTTATGTAAAAGAGTTTAGGTGCCTCATCTATGCTTCTTTGTCTTTCATACATTATTATGGTAGTTGTTACATATTACAAAGCTCCCATTTCAGTGTAGTTAGTTTATGGTTTTAATGAGATCCTTCATATTATGAAGCTCTTCTTTGCTTTGTATACCCTTAGAATTACACAGGTTTGCTTCAAAGTTGATGTTGTCCCTTCATAGACAGTTTGTAATGCCTTTTTGTTGAATGAGAATATGTGCAGAGTGTAGAAATTAGATGCAAACAGTATGCTCTACATTATTCCAATGAATATTCATTTCTCTATTTTGATTTATCTAAAATAGATAGTTTTTCCATTGCTCAGTGAATTTTTTGTTTAAGTAGTTCCTCTAGTTTTCTAAACTACAGGCTGATCAAAATGCTATTGCGGATTTTGAATATCTGAATGCAAATTTGGGACTGAAAAACTATAGCATCTCAATGGCTTATGCTTTAATAAAATTTTCCTAGGTAAATTATTACGCTCAATTTATTTCTTTTGTTTATGTGTTGTATAAATTATACTTTGCAATGCAATAAAATAATTTGTCAAAGTCACCATTTGCTTTGAACTAGATAATTTAGAATGAGTCCATTAAAAATTAAATGACTTACAAGGAACCCATAAAAAATCTAGCCTTGCTAAGTACAATTCATACACCCTAGCAAGTCGTATGACATTTTCAAATATTTCTTGTAGTTGATGTTCTTGAAAGCTTCTATCAAGTGCACAACTACTAGTGACCATTGTTCATCCAAGAATCATGGGCACAAACCTTGCAGTATCAATCTGTCATCTTTCTTTAATCAAATTATAATTTTCCAATTTCAAATCCTACACATAATGTATATCAACTCAAAATGGTACAATGTCTCTAGAGGGGATTGAGGTCGTTTTAGTTTCAAATCATTTTGGAGACTCAACACAACATAATATAGCATACTAAAATCAAAACATTCTCTTATATATCTCTATAGGTCTTATTGAAGAACATTGATGCAATTTTTTTAATTAGCCTTACATACCAAGTTCAACACTTGAGATCTTTGTGTTTTGTTGTTATTATTTGGCTAGGAATAGGTGGTTAAAAATAGTGCTACTGTTATTTATCATTGCTTCAATTCATAGGGCATTCAAATAATTATACTGAGAGAACTATGCACTAGATTTTTCTCATTACACTTCTCATACCTGGCTGAAAAGAAATAAAAATTGAAAGAAAATATTTATTTAATTGCAGATGCATTCTTAACTGCTTACTTATCTATTACTCTTCCCAGAGCACCATTCTTTCTTTAGTTTGAGAGGCTGATGGCATCTTGTTTGTGGAATAACTATAAAATAGATTCATAGAACAGAGGACTTGTACAATGCTTGAGTGAAATTATCATTGACTTTTTTTTGGTCAAAGCAGAGCAAAGATTGACTCATTCAATTTTTTAGTGCATTCATTTTTTGACAATGAATTCTTGTGGTTTTAGACTTACAGTTAACTAGACGATAATGTCGTATTGACTTAGTATGTAGTTACCATTATGACCACTAAATTCAGTGCTAAGTGTACTTAATCATCAATGGTTCAGACCATCCAGTTGGTGATAATTTTTAAGGAGGTAAATTATAAATACATGCTCCTAGTCTAGTCTTGTGTAGATTAGTGCCTACAAAGTTAAAGTAGCTTCTAAATGAAGGCATTCGATTCTAATACCATATCTTAACAACTGAGCCAATAGCCCTTTACAGGTTTGAGTGAGGCAGCAAGCTTAATCAATACATCTTGCAAGGAGTGGACATTGCATAGCTAAATATCTTTCAAACCAAATGCTTACCATCCAATGTGTATGCACAGTGATGTATCTGTTTGTGCCTCTTACACTCATGTATAGGTGATTATTTTGAATATAGCAGTAGCCTCAATTCAGTCCTATATTGAACAAGGGTGTTATCCCTCATGAAGTCAGGTAGATACCTTAAAGGCATCCTATAAATAAATTAGTACATTGTGGATTCAATGGAACTTGGCATATGTTTCTAGATATTATTTTAATTGAAATCAATTTATCTAAAAATGCTATGACTTTAATGCCATTTTGTGGTCCCCTAGATCCAAGAGGTTCTCCTATGAACATTTAGTGTAGATTTTATTTCATTTTCCTACTTTAGGATAACATTCATCATGAAGGATATATAATATGACATAGATAACATAATAAAATAATTTCCTATAAAATATTTATATTGTCAAGAGCTTTAAAATGTCTTCTTTGGAGTACAACCGACTAGTGTTGTTGCTTTATATTGCACTTTGCTGAATTTGCCCTTTGCTTTATTGAAGAAGCACTATCTTTTACTTGTAAACATTCCTATTGTTTGGTTTATCCACTAGTAGACATTAGTTCATAAGTACATTAAATTAACTTGTAATGGGATTTCTCCTAGTCTGGAAAAGTTTTTTATTAAGGCAAAATAGGTTTTTAGGGAACTCTGAAACCCCATAAAACCATATTTTGATAGGGATCTGGTACACCAAAAAGAGAAACCACTACCAAATTAAAAGCCACTGTAGACCTGCAACCTTGAACCAACAAAAGGATAGCAGCTAAAACTTACAAGGCATACAAAGAACCAGGCACTCCCAAGACCCCAACAGAAGATGTCAAAGCATTACATCAAAGAATGAGCCTCCTAAGTATGGACCAGAGAGGAGATTTGATGGGCCCTGATGAATTTCCATAACAAAATAATGAGATAATGGCTGCATTATGGACTCATTTATGAAGAAAACCTAATAAATGTTATTGTCCTTGCAAAAAGTGTAAGGGCTTAAAGAATCAAAGAATTCTAATCACAATAGCCTAGAGTAATTGTAGGCAATATGGTCATGTTGAAGCAGGCCACAATTTTCGTCCATTGCTGAATGTGGATTTCCTACTGGGGGAACATGGAGGTGTGAATATCTAAGCACACTCCCATGGAAGAAGATGATAATGTGCCAGAGGACATGATTGAAGAAGATGGTATTGGGGCAGGTGATGAAGAGGCTCACAATGATGGTACTAGCAAATCAAATAATAATGATGAAGATGGTCTTGATATACCTTTACTTGAAAAGGCACACGAGCCCTTATACGAGGGTTCCCAAACAACTCTACTATCGGCTATAGTGTTGTTGGTGAACTTAGAGGTTATGAATAGTATATCCAATGTAGCAATGTCATGTATGCTAAGGTATGTCATTTTTTTCATCTTCAATGTTAGCATACAATTACTATTCATTATATTAACAATGCATATTTGTTGTTGTAGTTTGATTAGTGATTTTTTGTTACCACCATCAAACATTTTGCCTTGTTCATACTGAGAATTATCTAACATTATGGATTAGATTGGAATGAAGTATCAGACAATACATGCATGTCCCAATGATCACATTCTATATCATAAACAACATGAATTTGCAATAGAATACCCTAATTGTCATGTTAGTTGATATCAATCAGATCAAATAACAAAAAAAGTGCATTACAATGTTCTTTGGTACATTCCCATTATTCCACATCTTGAATGGTTATTCAGGTGCACTAGCTTGGCACAACTTATGGATTACCATGCACGCAATAGAAGTCGGGATGACATTATGTGAATGCCTGTTGATGGTTCTACATTTAAAGAGATAGAAGAAACATGGTCACACTTTAAAGAAGAACCTCATAATTTGAAACTTTCATTGGCAACAGACAGTTCAATCCATATGGAGATATGAGATTTGTTTACTCAGTAGGGCCTATTTTTGTTATTAACAATAACATTCCTCCTTGGATGTCCATAAAGAGGGAGCGCATAATGTTTTCAATGTGCCAGGTATTTTTTTATTTTATAGTTATCTAAATTAATTTATAAATAGTGCATGAAAATGGTTATAATAATTATGTAATGTTTATGTTCATTCAATTGCTAGGTAAATACCAAGTTAAAGATATGAGCATGTATATTGAGCCCCTAATTGATGAGTTGTTGAAGCTATGGAATGGCATCACTATGTATGACATCTCTAGACTAATAGGACATCGACAATTTCAATTCCGTGCAATGCTTGTATGGACGATACATGATGCCCCTAGGCTAACTCATTTTTGCATTATGTTATATTGTTAAGATCACATATTTTTGGTCTGTTATAGTTCTTACACATTACTATCGAATGCTTAAGTTGCACATGATAATTGTATATGATCCAATTATACATGATCTTTTAGGTCTTTAGACAAAGGGAAAATTTGCATGTCCAGTTTGTGGTACGAAGATGAAATGTCCTCATTCGAGAAATTTAGGAAAGCAGGTGTTTGATGAGTTTAGACAAATTCTCCACAATAATTATAGGTATCAAATTGCCAAAAAACATCTTTTCAATGGGAAAGAAGAGACATCATTAAGGCCACGAAGAATGACACCTCATTTATGGAAGTTGGAATACAATCGACTAAATCATCGAGGTAATGTCCAATTTGTCGTCTAAAGTTTACAATTTGTATTTTGATATTGTCTTATATTTATTAATGTTGTAATTGATGCTCATGAAGGTCGTCAAGGCATCAATGACCAACTTCCTAGAGTAATGAAAAGTTATCCTACTCAATTTAGTAGGTTACCATACTACAAGGATCTCCCAATTGCGCATTTGTTTGATGCTATGCATATTGGAAAGAATGTAACAGAGACACTATGGAAAATATTGGATGGAAGGCATGATAGAGAACAAATTACTAAAATTTTTACTGACATTCATGAATCCAATCATGCACTAAAAGTTTTCATTGAATCAAATAGCAATGGAGATCACATAAATACAAGTGCCCTTCCTTGGTTATTAACAGAGCAGTAAAGTGATGCATTAAAAGAAGTCATAAAAAAAAAAAAAAAAAAATTCAACAGGATTTGCTGCAAATATAAGTACTCTTCTATCAAAGAAAGGTGATTTTGGGCTAGGGTTGAAAACACATGATTGGCATACCTTCCTCAAGGTAAGTCATGTTTTCTATTTACAATATATTTGTAAGATTGAATGTTGTACCAATTGCATTATTTAATAATATATTGAAATGATCATTTTTTAATGATTGCAGTTTGTCCTACCTCTATCCCTTCCACACTAGTTTGACAACAGTATTAAACAAGTTATATATGATCTTGGAAAATACATGAGGTTAGAAGTATTTTTTCTTAGATTTGTAGCTTTTTATCTGAAATCTATTGTATAATTTTATTTGAAATCTCCTTTATGTGTTTTTGTGTGTTTAATCTCTTTTAGGTGGTTATCATCTAAAGAAATTGATAAAAAAGATATAAAATATTGGAAGAGAAAAATTCTACAACTTATGTGTGAAATGCAAAAGTGTTTACCTCCAATATTTTTCAATGCTCAAGAAAACTACCTCATACATCAAGTTGAGGAGATTGAATTGTGTGGACGTGTACAAGCTAGATCAATGTGGATGGTTGAGAGGCACTTGAAATTTATGAAGGGCTTGGTTCGAAAAAGAGCACATCCTAAGGGTTCTATGATAGAGGGATATATGATATACCAGACCATGGTGTATATTAGTGAATATCTTCCAAAGTTTGCAGCAGGTATCCATGTAGATTGCATTTAGGATCCCAACTGTAATGAAAAATTCAAAGGGGAGTACCTGATGGGGAAAGGTAGATTGAGGAGGGTGATAGGTAATTATAAGTTTTTTTTTGTAATTTAATAATTCTTATCCATCATCAATATATATAAGTTGTTTCTAACTGGTGTAATTGTCTTCTTTATAGTTGGTCATGAGTGGGATGCACTACACTTGTATATTGTAAACAATCTTGATTGGATGATAATATGGATTGAACAGTCTCAAGAAAATAGTCACTCATTAACATGGGATGGTGTTGCATCGTTGGTTAAAGAAGCTCATTATAATGGAGATCTCAATGTTACACCAATGGTACTTGATCTAATATATGGCTTAAGAGATAGAAAGGTAAACATAAGATTTCTAATCATGAGACATAAGTTTAATATCAACTCAAAGATCAATGAGAAGATTCTTGACATGTTTGAATAATTGTAGGTAAAACACCATAAAGCTATGTACTACCATGGCTATAAATTCCACACAAAAAATTTAGATGAAATGAAGAAAACATGTGATTTTGAGATAAGTTTTGTCTTTGCGGTCACCAATATTTCATCTAGAATTGACATACATCCTCAACAATCTAAAAAATTGATACTATGGAATTTTGGATGATATACTTGAGTGTGACTTTAATTCATTCAAAATAGTTCTATTTGTCATCAAATAGTTCAGGTTACGACTTAATCAAAATGGTCCTGATAGGACTGTTATTGAACACGATAGTGGATTTACTATGATTAATACAAGGTCATTTGAGTCAGTCGGAGATGAGCCTTATGTTCTTCCAAGCCAATGCGAGCAAGTGATTTACTTTGGTTTTCCACACAAACCAGGTTGGTCATTTGTTGTTAGACATGACCCAAGAGGAAGGCCGGTAAAGTATAATGTGATCGAAGAAGAAGATATTGAAGAAGCACAAGAGGAAATAAATGATTATCAAGAATGACAGTTACCCAGTGATGAAGAAGAAGAAGATGGTGATGATTTTGGTCATTCTAATGATAATGGTGATAATGATGATTATGTTGATGACAATCATGATCATGGTGATGAAGATGGTAATGATCATGGTGATGATGGTCATGATGATGATAGTGATCAAGAAGATAATGATGGTGATGAAGATGGTGGTGGTGATGACGATGATCAAAGTGACAAGTACGATGATGGTGATGATGATGATGATGAGGATGATGATGACATGGATGAAGATCATGATGATCAATGAAATGTCCAAGTAGGATCAATGTCAACTATGATGGGGTCTTGTATGACCAAATTTTTCTTTCCAAACCATGTGTGCACATATAAACATTAAGTAAAACATGTTAATAATTTGAAGTGTGGTTCCAAAATAGAAGGGCAAGGTTATAATCACCTTGACCCACATTCCTTTTTCCATACTACCAATTGATTTAATGCCAATTTCAATAGTTGTCTATGGATGAATTGTGGGCTATACTGAATGATCTAAAATGTTAATATAAACCTTTTTTGGTTAATGTTTGTGAATATATTTCATGACTCATTATGTTGATCTAATAATTAGGAAAAGAGAAATAATATATAATAGAGTATGAATTGAAATGTTAACTAAAGAGAAACTTTGTTACATAATCAAGTTCAAAATCATTATTAAAAATATTTCTTGAATTTTGCAGAAGCAAGCTCAAACAAACTGAAGTGGATTACAAATTCCTAAGGAAATGCTACGAGTCATTAACAAAAGAAAATAGAAGATTGCAGGAAGAGTTGGCACAACTGAGATCTACAAGACTTGTATCACCTTCATCTCCATCTCCATTATACCTTCCAATGCATGCAACAACTCTAACAATGTGTCCTTCCTGTCAAAGAGTTCTAAACTTTGATAATGCAAGGCCTTTCAGTCCTCTTCAAAATCTACCCTACTATTCTTCTTACACACAACCTTCACTAGCATGTTAAGTATTTAGTTGTTCAATATAATAGATTTTGGAAATCCAATATCACTAATACATAGTTATCAATTCATAATTTTGAATACATGTACCAAGAACACTTCAGAATTTATGAAGTTGTTATTACACTCTAGTGAATGTTGAATCCAAGTAAGATGTTAATGTGATATTGGATAGGCCATTTTCCTAAATTTTGTATAAAAGCATGTTTATATAAATTCAGTCAATGATTTTTCTCAATTTTCTCTATGTTGAATTATCTCTTTATGCTTTCTTTCTTTATTCTGATGCTAAATCACAGAATGTGATCTAAAACATTCGTGAAAAATAGTCATATATTAGCTTTCAAAAATAACATTAATTTTTTTTATATAATTTGATCATTATTATTATTTGTTGATTATTTATTTTAATGATGTGAGAGAGCAAATAATATAATATATGATTATAATTAGGAGAGCACATGATGTTGGTCGGGTTTGTGGTGGGTTGAACGTAAAGTGCACATATAAACAACTAAATTTTTAAGACAAATGATTTACATATACAATCTACTTTATTATTAATATTTTTTTTGGTAAGTCTATTACTTTAATTTCGCTGCTGATTTCTAAGACTTACTAATTTTTTTCATAGGGTGATATGGATGCACCATCTCAGACACCTTCAATAGAGGTAAACATTAATTATTGTAAATTTTAATGTTAATATAGAAACAAATGTCATATCATTATGTTCTTTTCTTTATGGCTTTGGAGTTATTTTGATGAAATTATATGAATATTTGATGTCACAAATGATAGGAAAAAGCTACAATGATCGCTGATCAAATGCTATCTGAAATATGAGCGTCATATCTACATGACATTGCCCTTAGTACTGACCCTTTATTCATCACCCAAAAAATTAAGCAAAGATACACTGATGAACTTGTTAACATTAACATCAAGGGTGACAGAAGTGAAGAGAAAGAGGCACTGAGAATAGAATTGGACCGTAGAATCCAATCTTTGAAGGTAAGTAGTAATTTGACTAAAGTAGTAATAGAAGTTCAATAGATATTAATATTTTATAGTATCTTATGGATCATGATCTCTAATTTTATGTGTTCTTGTATAGACATATGTGCCAATTGCGACATCACATGGTGAACATGGTCAGGGTTGTTGCGCACAACCTTCGTGTAAGTAACACTTTGTTTGTTTTGATCAACATTATAAAACTTACCTTTTTTTTCATGGACGTTTCTCGCTAGTATCCCATTTGATCTTTATCCATTGTAAATGTCTTTGGTAACAATATTCTATTTTTTCAGCTCATGATGAAGTGCGGACTCCTCCTTCGATTGGCGATCCAGTATTGCCTGTTGCATTGTCGACAACAAGGACCATGCAAACATCATTGTCTATGCCCACTAGAACTGGTAAAACCTTGTTTTGCAATATTTTGTAATGTGCTATATTTTGTAATATTTTTCTACAAGTTGATGAACAACGAAGTAGCATATTAGTGCTTAAATGATGTCTACAGAAGCCTGCATATAGACACCACACATACATACATACATACATACATACATATATACCCACATAGAGAGACATGGACATAGGCAAGGAGGTAGACCAACAAAGAGCAATACTAAAATTTTCATTTAATTGTCATGATGTTTTAGGTGATAGACCAACAGATAGTAGTACTACTGAAGCTGATCCATTTCCTGGATAGTTTGTGTGATTAGTACTAGTTCGTATGAAGGGGCATTATTGCTGAATAAGAAAACTATGTTTCCATTAAAAGAACGCAAGCTTCCAAGTGCTTTAAATTTGTTATTATTTAAAGTGTAAATTTAGTTTAATTTTACATTACTCATTTGGGACTGATAAATCCTTTATGTCTTTGTAGGTAATAATGCTTTCTTTGAACATCTTTTTCATATGACATTGAGACTATTTGGACCCACCATATGTAAAAGGTATGTAGTTTCATATCATTGCTACATAATTTTTCTTTTCTTCTATTTATTGTAATATATTAAAGTTATTGATCTAACAATCTATTTGTTTTTAAAAAGGTGGAATTTACAAGCTGTGGAATTAAAAAATTAGTTGATTGCATCTATTGAGGAGAAATTTGGGAAAAATATTTTTGACACTGGCCTACTTTTGAAAAGAGCAGCAAAGCATATAAATATTGTGAGGGATCAATATAGAAGGGCTCTTAAGGATAACCCAAAGTACGACCGTCCTATGATTCACTCGATGGAGTGGAATGAAATAGTAGAAGATGCAAAGGAGAAAAGGCTATGTGAAGTAGAGATAATGAAGCAGCACAGGGAAAAAAGAGGTATGTCATTATAGTATTAAGTACATTGTAATCATGCACTAATTATTGATATTTGTAAATATATAATCTAAGATGTTTGAAATTTTTCATAGATTGCAGGATACATACGTGGCTACAAAAGTGAGAGTAGAAAAGGTTGGCCAACACAAACTTGGCTCTGGTGGCTATATGAATCTCTAGTCTTGACTTGTATATAGAGTAATGAATTTTTTTTTTTTTTAATATAATGTTGCAAATAGTTTTGTTTAATGAAACCATACATGGAAAACTAACGTTATCAAGCAAAAAACACAGGGCATAGATTTCAATGTGGAGGTCATAGATGAAGATAGAAAAATTGCCTTGAAGGAAGGCTATAAAGTTGTGGCTACACGCCTACACAAAGAATCTATAAGCCTTGCCCAACAATCCAGTGCACCAAATGATATCTCACAGGTAAATTGGTCAGATGAAAAGTAAATGAAATTAAATAGTTGAGAAGATTTTTTTGGTATTAGTTTTAAACGTAAATTGACTACATAACAATGTGCATAACATTTTACTACAGCCTTCATATCCTACCACAGAACCTACTCGTGACGAAGGCTATGATGTGCATTATAGTGGTGGAGGTATTAATTTGCTATTGGAAATTAATTATGCAATTATGAATACAATTTAACATCTTCAATTGGAATTCGACATGTATCCTTTTTTTGAATATTTTTGAGCATGTTGAACATCATGTTGAAGGAGTGGACCATGTTCCAAGTGTTCAACATGTTGACACAGTGGCGGATCAAAATATTAATCTACATGATGTGACATTTTCAGGTAAGAAAAATGCATTTTATGTTGTACTCGTACTTAATTACAGACTTGTAACAGTTAGAAAAAGAAAAAAAGTATGCCAATTTATCTCATTCACTTGTTCTTGCAACAGAGCCCCCTTTAGTGCAACAACTTCCTACTCCTCCAAAAAGAAGGAGCCATCGTAATTTGACATTACATGTGCCAGAAGAGGAGGAGAATGATGCAGATATGGATGCTCCTATGAGTGCTTTTCTTAAGAGAGCTTTGAAAAACAAAAAAAAGAAATGATGGTTTAAAATTCTTATTTGATAAACCTTGTTGGATAATGAAAGAACTTTGTTTAAAGTAATTATGTATGAATGATGCGCATTAATACAGATTGTTATTTTATGTTAATGAATATTGTTATGTGTTAATGAAGTCTTGATTAGTATTGTGTATTAATGAATTTTATATCATATTAATGAATGTTATGTGATTGTATTGATTGAATGGTATAGCTCATAAATGGATGAATGGATGAACGAAGTATGTAATTAGATGATAATGGGTACTTTAAATTGATGTTAAGGGGAGGGGGGTGAGGCCAAATGAGCTTCCACCTTCACATGGTTGGCCTTGTTAAGTAAAGAATATTATAGTATTCTTGAAACCAAGTGAAGCTCAAACTAACATAAAATGGACACTTTGCATGTCGTAGGTCTAAAATGATCCACAACTACTGCTACCCATAACATTCAATGCAAATGTCATATGGGATTTATGTGTGGCTACCTACAATGTTTGATATTTGATCATTTTTTTCCCTTTATATATTTACCCTTTTTTTTTTCCCTCAGCAATAGTTGTCAATAATGATATTATGAACTATGCATTAGGTGACTTAAATAACCATTATGGGTAAATTTAAATTTGGTAATGATTAAAACGTACATCATTTGTGGTATACATTGGTTTGTAAAAGGATAAGCATGAATTTGTGACATCATTTGTGGTATACATTGGTTTTTAAAAGGATACACATGAATTTGTGACATGCAATTCAAAGAGGTTTGGACCAAGTTTAGACACTTGGAGAATGTTGAGAGTTGTTTATGACATTTTGCAATAGGGCTTGGCAGAAGGGGAAAAGAGTGACCAGGGTTATTATGAGCAATTTTGGCCTTTGTGTGAAGCTACTGGTATCCTTAATTGGCAGTTTCAAGCCTTTCTTTGGTTCCATAACTGCTAGCACTCTTGTCAAAAGAGATGGGATATAGTACGGAAAGAAGCTATTTATTTGTTACAAAGGAAACAACCCATGGAAATGTGTTATATAGATGGGATGTTCAAATTCTCTATTCTATGTTTGGCTTGGAAGAAATAGAATTTTTCTTCATTTTATTGCTTCTCTTTGCAGTGAAGTTCAGAGTTGCTGAGAACCTTGACATCTCAAGGTTTCATAGGTTTTAGTGCTATTTTAGAATAATGATGGAGTGCATGAAACAACTTGCTTTGAATTCTTTGACTGGGCTTGACTTTTGTAGTCTCTATTTATTGTGTTTCTTTGGTCTGCATCAATCTGGTTTGTTTGATATGAGCTTATGCTTTCTTGGTCTGTGTTGTATGCCCAATATATTAAAAAATTTACAAGAAGTGTTTATCCATTATACGTTACTGATTCTCTTTTAGTTGTGATGCTTTGTTCTCTTACTAGCCTTTTCAAAATTTTCATTTTATAATTAAATCATGATAACATGATAAAAATTCATATAAACTTTTTCTGTTGCTTGAACTATGTTGTTGTGGGTTTTTGTGAACGTGATTTTCATTTGGCGTTTATTCAAATTTTTTGATATTTGATAAAATTTTGGTTTCTATTCTCAATTCAATAATTTTTATTGGAGGAATTTTTATTGGTATTTTTCAATGTGGTGTGCTACTACCCTAGATGTGCTTAGTTGTGAATGCAATAGAAGTTCTAGATGAGGATTACTATTTTTGTTCTTGCTGAGTTGTCCATCATGTTTTTTTAATGTTTTTTTAAACTAATTTCCATTTGTGAGTTCTGATTGGATTCTTACTTAGTAGATCATGTTTTTCATTATCATTCTTTTGATAATATTTTCCAAACTTGAGCTAACCAGTCTTGGGATCCATTTTCCACTTAACCTATATCCAACCCTAGAGCATTATTACCTCCATGGTTGACTATAGTAACAGAGTGTGTTGGAGTTCTAAAACTACTAGACAAAAAAATGCCCAATATCTCAATGGAAAAAGCATATAACCTAAGGATTAGCTAAGTCCTATTCACAGCTATATGAATTCACCACTTCGAACCAACTTCAACAAAACCAAAGATGATCTGATGCAGGAGCATCTTCCATGGGAAAATTAAATTATTAGGGAAAAAAAAAAAATTTGGAGGAGAGAGAGAGTGATGAAAATAGAAAGAAAATAATAAAAATTTGAAAAATAGGAAAAAAGGAGAAAAGAGGAATTTTTATTTTCAAGGTGCATAGGTGGTGTAAATAGGAAAATAAGAAAAATAGTTGTTATTCCATTAATCGAGGCGTGTAGGTGGCATTTTAGAAGTTTGTGGAAAGTTCCTTAAATCATGCATTTAATATTTGTTGTGATCTACAAAAGAAATGTAATTTTCTAATTGGGCCACATGGTGGTGCTTAGTTGTATTTAGATGGAAATTCTAGAAGGTTGTGGATATTGTAGAAGGTTGTGGATAAATCATGCATTGGGTGGTAAGTGCCTATTTAGGGAAGGCTTATGTTCATTTGTAATTAAGCTCTTCAAGTGTAAGCTCTTGTAGTGAAGCTCTTCTAATGCAATCTCTTGTAAGGAAGCTTGAGAAGTAGAAGTTGGGGAAATAGAAGCTCTTCAAATGTAATCTCTTGTAAGGAAGCTCTCAAGGTGTAGCAAACAAGCTCTTTTGTTGTAATCTCTTCTATTGGAAGCTCTTAGTGAGGAAGCTCTCTTATATTATAAGAGTTTGGAGTTTTTTTCATTTCGAGAATATTGTAATGAATTGCAAGTATTAATAAAACATGCTTTGAAGCATTTTTGTCATCTTTTTGTCTCCATCTTGTTGTGATTTTGGTTGTGAGTTGGTACGGGTGGTGTGGCCCTATATCAGTGGTATCAAAGTAGTACTTCATCAAGTGGTATCAGAGCATACCGTCATCAGTGGTATCAGACTGTACTACATCATTTTCTACTCTTTAGGTCTTGCTAAACCAAGGTGGGTATACCTGAGGATACCTGATTAGGATCCTGCTATATGAAACTTATCTTGGTTTCATTATGATTCTCATCTTCCATTCCTGTTGTACTTGCAACTTTATCCATTAATTGATATTTCATATTTAATACATATCCTCTTTTAAGAAGATTTTGGTCACGATTCTCCTTAGATCTACGGTAATTCCTGGCAATAGCAACTACTTATAACTCAGAAAGAAAATGTAGATGACTGATTGACCAGCAATGTAATCTTTAATGAAAATGACTTTGATTTTCAAAATAATTTGGCATGTAGAATTTACAATCTACTTCTTCAAAGAACTTCTGACTTCCAGAACCAGTGCCTTATCCATTGGGAAAAACTTCAAACTATTGGCAGGAGATCTAATACAAACCACTTGTGAATGTATTTATCAATAGTAATCACTTTTTTCCCTTCTTATAAGATCCCTTTCATGAACTTATGAATTTTACTAATAAATTGAAGCATTTACATAATTCATTGAATTAAAAGAAACAATGTATTGAATATACTATCCATCCAGATTGCATTCACCCACTCAAAACTTGTTCAAATGACTTCAAAACAAATAAACTCATAAACTGGAGACAAAAAGTAGTGACATAAAATATTTTGCAAATACCCTTTTGTATTATTCTTTCAAAATGACTAATACAAGGACCAATAGACTTCAAAGAAAACTCAAAATATGTAACTGATTCTTTTAATACTATACATTAGAAAACCATTGAAGGATGTAAACCAAAAATAGCTACATGAACAGAGGACCATCTATATTATTTCATGACACTCCAAAAAATATCAAAATTCGGACCATCACAATGCCTTGAAAACTCTTTTATATAACATGAGTTGCAACAAGCAAAGGGCAATTGTGACTGACAGGCGTCCTTTTCCTAAAAGAAAACAACCTATCACAAAAAGCCAAAACTATTTGAATAACAAAAAAGACCTTGACATGAAGAAGTTCATTTTGGTAGGTCCCCTTTTGTTGTTAAGACAAGAGCATGTACATGATTCTTGATTTACTTTGAATCATCAGAGTAAGTGGCCTTCAAATTTGTTAGAGATGAATCATCTTCAGTTGCCTGCATGCTTACTTGAAGTTGGGGATCTTCCTTATCTTTTTCATCAACTATGAGGGTGACAGTTACCTTGGTACTATCTTCTTTTTCGTCACCTCCTATAGGTTGCTCCAAATGCATGATTTTATATTGCCACTCACCAAAAACAGTATCATCTGGCCAATCAAAATTCAAAACCTCCCTATGCACAGCTATCAAGGAATTTTCCATTGCCTCCAAATCAATAAAATCTTTTCTAATATCATTGTAGAAGATTTGTACCTTTTCCAGCTCTTCATTTGTTATTGCCCACAACAAATACCCTTTTTCATTAATAATTCTATTTAACCTCCCACAGAAAATGTCATCCAATTCCTTTTTCCATTCCTCATTTTCCTTTATTCTATGAATACTTTTTAGAGCACATGGGAATAAATCAAATTTTCTAGTCAAATACTTAGAGAAACAAATTGTTAACCTTTTGAGAAAGGAGTCTCGTTTTTCATCAAAATCTTGTAATTTATTTAACAAATAAAAAACCTTTTCTACGTGATGACAAGTCAAGCTTATGATAGACATATACATTAAAGTGATGTCATTGCTAGGGTTTGAATACAACCTCTTTTCTTTTCATCTCATCCCTGGTAGTTGCTATCCTTGCTAACAAATCAAAAAAGGATGACCATTCCACCCTATCTACCATGTACATGACACCCTATCTCAACTTTTCTTTGTATTCATTATTTAACTCTACATGTAGTGCATATAGTTTACTCTTTTCTTCTTCAAAATCCTCTACACTGTAAAACTGAGGTCTTTTAGGAGTGTCTGGTATATCAACAATTGGGGTTGACTTAAAAGGTTCTACAAGTGGCCTTGGGGGATATGTAATTCTAGGCTTGGAGGTTCCTTTTAACATTTTGTTTTCCAATTATTTCCTTCTTTTAACCTCTTGATTGTATGCTTCTACAACCCCCTCATACTTACTCTGTAATTCAAGCATTTTATGTTCCTCCTTTTCTGCAGTTTCCAAAGTAAATTGAGAATGATCCACACCCATGTGTGTTTCTCGTACATGTGAGGTATCATCAACTCTTCTTACAATTATGATTCCCTGTAATCCAGATTCATCTGGCTGTGTCATAGCTCTAGACCCTCTCCTTAAAGACCAACTGACTAATGTAGCCTGATCCTAAATAAAGGCAGTGCCCTAGAAGTTTTCTTTGTCTTGATCCTAGAGATTTAATCTATTGGAAATAGAATTAAAGACTAAAGCGTCAACAATATCCCAATTAGGCAACAACAAGATATTTGATTCTTTCACCATCTGCCTTCCCTCTTCAAGTCCCATATTTTGAATTCTTTTGTCATTTCTTCTTTTACATGGCCTTGGATAGAAGCTCCATCCATCTCTGGATGCTCTGCTTTCAATTTTGTGCATCTTTCCTCAAAAAAATTCATGTTCACTCTCCAGGAAAACTGATGGAAAGCTCTAGATTTTACAAAATTATCATCAGAAAGAAATTGATGACTTCCCTACTCTAGTATAGGGTCCAATTCCTTGTCTCTATATTTAGCTATAGTCAAATTTAAACTGGGTGGGGAAGGCTCTTGAAGGGTACCCTCATCAATTTCTACTTGGGTAATAAAAATACCTCCTTGTGACCCTATCTACTCCACCTGTTCACCAGTGAGCTATTCTTCTTCGATCCTCAAGGGGGATTGGGCAGGTGAATACTCTTGGTCATCTGACCCCTCTTCTCTTATGTATTTTATTCTCTTTAGGGATGGCTCAAGAGGTCTTTCTTCTAGGATTTCACTAGTGGATTCCACTATCTGCTTCCCCTTATCTACAGGAACCTTTTTATTTTGAATTACAATGTATCCCCGTCTCTTTTGAACAATTATTTCACTAGCTCCTACTTTTGGAGTAAAAGCCAACTTTCTCATAATCTCTTTGGCCCTGTCTGGGAATGAATCAATAAAATTTTTCTTCTTTTCATTCATGGCTTCCATTATTTCAGGGAAATTATTCATGAGCTTATTTATCTTATCAGCCTCTATACCAGCATTATCTAGAGGATTATATTTCTGATAAAAACAATGAATAAATTCTAAAACCTAGGAGTAGACTCTCCATTTTTCCTTTTTGGTCTCTTGCTCCTACAAGGAGAATTCATTCCTTATAATGTCCTCTAGATAGTATGAGTCATGTTTGATACTTCCTAATTTAATCCTGTATCTTAAGTTCTGATTGTAAAAACCTTCAGTATCACAAAAACGAGAATGGGAGATATCCATTTTGTACTGATCTAAAAACTTATATAGAAAAGTCATCCCCCTTTTGTAATCACAAATTGATGAGCAATTGTGCATGTAGGAAATATTGACCCCAATGATCTCTTCAATAAGTAAGACTCCTCCAAACCTCCTAGCTACCACAAAATCTCAGCCACTCCAACTTTCAGAGGTACTTGATAGGGCAACACATGAGGTGTACCCTTGTAACCATAAATTTGAAATATAGTGGAAATAGGGTAAGGAATGATATCTCCCCAATTATGTGATAATTTTAAATTATGGGGATTATCTATGGGCCTAATGAGATTCATCAATGCCCTGGGGATCCTGGGATTTTCAATTGAAATGAGGCACCTTAATCTGGATGCAAAATATCTATCAAACTTGACATAACTAGCATTTTCGATGTTCCAAGTCATATCTGCACTCCAGAACTAGATTGGCAATGCTTCTCCATTTTCTTCTCTATTCAATTCCATCTCTATACCAAAATAGGTCACCCCTTTAAACAAGAACATATGCATCAATAAAGAGTAATGCCCAAAGGTTTTATCCACCTTCCCTTTTGCAATTCCCACCAAAACATTATGAATTTCTTTAGCCAAAAAGGAAGCAAAATAAAAAATAATGTCTACACCAAAAGACGCAATTTGAATCATCATATACATGAGGCCGATGGGCATGAAATCTTGCTCATCTTCACCAAGAACACGATAGAGAGTCCTGTATATTTCTACAGGCCGAGATGTGAAAAGACTCCTCTTAAAAGGTTCCCTAGAAGCTATAGTGATTACTGGCAAAGCTCCTATTGTACCAATAAGTGCCCTTAATGCACCCTTCATGATTTCATCCTTCTTTGCTTTGTACTCATTTTCCAATTCCAGTAAACTAATGGGCACATGGTAGTCTGACAAGGGTTCTAATTTGAAAACCTCCCTAATCTCCTCTGAACTAATTGAGATTAGAGGCATTCCTTCAGTTCTTCTTACTACCCGAATAGCTTGGTCATAATTCTTAGCAATGGCTTCAAGCAGATCATAATCCATGAAAACACTTGGAACTACCAGTTTCCCCAAATCAAAATTCTAAACATTAGCATGCGGGGCAAAAAAATTCCTCTCTGAAAACCATTTTTTAAACAAAACAAGACCAGTATGTCTAGTAGTTGCATCCCTAACATAATTTCCTTTATCATAGAGGCCGTCTGCAATCCTTAACCTAGGGTCTAGAGAGGTTAACCTTTTAACCTATGTAGGCTCAGTAGTGGATTGTGGGAGTAACTCTAGCAAGTCATGATGAACATTCCTATCCATATAATTAACTCACCCAGAAAATGCTTTCTTAGGAGGCATTTTGATCGTAATGAAAGAATTGGAATGCTATAGAGGTTATAATATGATTACTTACTTGATGGTCAAACTTTTTCTTCTCTGAATCTCTATAACTACTCTTCGAACAACTAAGGAATTGCTTCACATCTTTATCAGGCTCAATACAATCAACAGGGTGTTGTGCTCTGAGGACGCAAAAACTTTGTTTGATGAGACTGGAAATGATAAAATCTCCTGGATCATACTATGTTTTCTCTCACACACAAAGCCTTCATTCATCATAAATGCACCAAATTGCACAATAGAGCAGCACCATACTTTCTTTTAAATTTATGCCATCAATTTCCAAAGAATCCTACAATCACAGAAAGAGAAGTAAGCTGACTCACATTTCTTCTTAACACACTAGCGATCAACCCAATAAAATAATTCCACCTATACCTTTCCTCTAATATTGGTGCTTTGATCTTGGCCCATTGATAATTGGGGATGCGTGTCATCACCTCGCTACCTCGCTCTACATATCCTTCGAGAACCTTTCAATAGTGAGTTAGCGATAACCATTGATTCTGCTCTGATCTTGTGGCAAACATTTGATATAGCATGTGAGAAAACAATGGTGGGTCCTTCACTCGCTACCTCACTATGCAAAATCTTCGGACATTTTTCTATAGCGAGTTAGTAACAACCCTTGATTCGGGTTGATCTGATGACTCAGAATCATTTACTTGTTTTATCCATGGGGAGTGGGTCCAAAGTATCACTGTCACTAAGCTATCTTACATGTTGGCACATATACTTAATATCAAATTTCATCACCTCTCCTAGACCCTGCCATTTTTTTCATTTTCAGGCAATTCACTACCTCGCTACTGGGAAAATATTGACTTCCCAGCTAGTGAGATAGCGAGCTCCGACAGAATCAAGAACTGTCAGCTTACACATGCTGAATAGGATGCCACTGTGGCATTAACCTACACAACTTCCTTATGACAAATTACTTTCTCAGGGCCCACTTTAGTTAAAGCTTCCAACCTATCACAGCTTTCTGACTAGTCGCTACTGGGAGAAACTACTTCTCGGCTAGCGAGATAGCAACTTTTTGGGCAAGTCAAAATCTAGCACCGAAGAACATGACACATTTACTACTAATTAAAATTGGCGTCAGAGAGGATGGTCACACATACTTGGCACCGAATTTTGATATATAAGCGATCATTATTTAGTTGAAATATAATGTGAATAGAACTATTATTGTACTTGAATAGAACATATTTGCACCAGGCCATACTGTCCATCCATGCCATGACGTGATTGCTCTGCGGATAATTGATAGTACTTTTGATGTCTAATCAACTGTGTATCAATTTTGTATTTGTAAGAATATATATTAGCATTAAGTTGCATAATTGTATAATGTGTATTGTTTTAAATTAATCTAAATGGTTATTTTTTAATTTTTATGTTAAGTAATTTTAATGTTTTTTTTTTAAATAAAAAATAAATTATCATTTTATTTTATTTATTGATATCTCTTTTAAACACACACACACACACACACACACACACACACACATATATATATATATATATATTATATATATATATATAGATTTTAAAAAAAGTTACACTAGAGTAAGTACCAAGTGCATATGCATAAATACTAAGAAAGGAAGAGACTACTGCAAAATATCATAATGGATATCATCTCAAGTAGTCCAACCTAGAGGGCCTTCCATCCAGACGATGTTCTTTCGTTCATGAGGATCTCATCCTTGATAGAATTAAGGTTCTATCTGATTTCTTCGTTCAGTCCTCCTCCATTGGTAACCATGTTTCAACTCATAAACAAAAAAGGTGATAATATTTATATATGAATACATTATTATTTTTTAATTCTATTTCAAAATAATTAATTACAAACTTTATATATATATATATATATATATATATATATATATATATATATATATATATATATATATATATATATATATATATATATATATATATATATATATATATATATATATATATATATATATATATATATAACTTATTAAAATATTTTATATTATTTATTTTATGTCATCTAATAATTAATTTTAAAATTTTAACTGTAAACTTAAACATTAATTTAGTTGGTCTTTTTTAATATATTTTAATTATTTTATGAGACAATTTTAAAGATTGAAATTTCAAACTTTAATATAGATATCTAGAAAATTTTAAAAGATCAAGATTTAACATGATAAAAAATTAAACTTTAAAAATTAAATTAGTTTGTTTTATGTTATCTAAAGAAATAAATTTTTTTAGTTCAAAATTTTATTAAATCAATAAAAAAAAAAATTCACTATTTTATTTTATATTTACACTTTATTTTAAATATATATATTTATTTTTAATAATTATTATTTCAATATCAAAATATTCAGAATTATATTATAAATTTTAAAAATTAAAATTTGCTTTAAAAAGTAGTTTTTAACTATTTTGATGAAAATATATCATTATCTGTATATGTTTATATTTGACCCTTTTTAGCATTTATATATTTTGATATATTTTTAAAATTAAGACTCCAATAAAATAAAATATTTATATGTAATTTTTTAATAGGTAATTTTAGTTAGGGTAAGGCTTAGAATTAGAGTTAGAGTTAATGTTAGGATTAGGGATAGAATTTGGGTTACAAATATAGTTAAGGTTAGAATTAGAGTTAGGGTTAGGGTTAAGGTAAGGGCAAGGTTAAGAACAAGGGTTTAGGTTACAAATATAGTTAGGGTTAGGATTAGAATTATAGTTAGGATTTGAGTTAGAGGCAGAGTTAGAATTGGAGCTCGAATAAGGGCTAGAGTTAGTGTTCAAATTAGGGTTATAATTAGGATTAGGATTAGGGTTAAAATTAGATATACGATTAGGGTTAAAGAAAGGGTTAGAAAAAGGGTTAGTTTTAGGGTAATGGTTAAGGTTAGGTTTATATTTAGAGTTAGGGTTGTATATAGAGTTACATCAGTGTTAAGGTTAGGGTAAGGGTTTGAGTCAGAGTTAAGGTTAGGGTTAGGGCTATGGTTAGACTTATCTCTCCTCTCTCCACTTCCATTTCTCCCCCACCCATCATCTCTCTCTCTCTCTCTCTCTCTCTCTCTCCCTCCTTCCAACCCCCTAATTCTCTACTTATCTCTCCTCTCTCCACTCCCATTTCTCCTCCACCCACCATCTCTCTCTCTCTCTCTCTCTCTCTCTCTCTCTCTCTCCCCCCCCTCCCCCTCCCTGCCTCCCTCCCCCCTCTCTCTTTCTCTCTCTCTCCCCCTTTCCAACCAACCCATCCCTCTATGTTAG
>CM053785.1:136376326-136407324 GCA_028749045.1 Cupressus sempervirens | reverse complement strand
TTTTTAGATTATATGTCAATGGTGGCAGTTACTGTCACTGCCAGTAGCGACAGTCTATCACTACCCGTCGTGTGGAGGGTAAACCCCTGCGGTTGCCTTTAAATTATATATTGTATTTTGTTTTTTTATTTTGCTTTATTTTTCTTAATTTTTTATATTGTTTTTTGTTTTTTGTTTTTTTTTTTTTTTTTTAAATTTTTTTTATTCTGTTTTTTTTTTTTTTTAATTTTTAAAATTAATTTATTTATAAAAGTTTAAATGAAGTAGTAGTCTTCAATATAGGTTAAACTTTAAATTAATTAATTTATAAAAGTTTTATTTCCATTCAATCTTTTATATATAAAAAATATCTAGCTAAAATTCTATATTACATATTTTTATGAATAATAGCAGGCCTAGAATTTGACAGTCACCCCTGCCTGTCATATGAATTTTTGATGACGGTTGGGTCATTTTAGTGCCTTTCATTTTACATTCAAAAAAAAATATTGATTGTCAAATTTTTTATATATCAATAATTTAATAAAATTATTTTAAAATTTAAATAATTTTCACTATAATTTGCAACATAAGAGGAATAAACTTTATTTTATTTTATGTTCCATTAATCCATCTTGCTTGAGAATCTTTGCGTATCAATGATTTTTCATGAATGATCAAAGCATCATGTTGAAAATTATTACATACATCCCCTAGACCCCATGGTCCTGGCATCCTATACCTCTCACAATAATTACATTTCATTACTATGTTACCATCATTATGAAAATGATTTAGTTACACAATTTTTTCTAGTCATTCCATTCAAAATTTTCTTTTAACTTGATTTTTTTCCTTCCCTTGATCAAAAATTGTTGACCTATCTTCAATTTCATCATTAAAACTATACCCTTCCCCAAATTGATTTGCTTGTTCATTTAAATCCTCCTCTAAAGAAGACCCAAAATTTTCTTTGAAAGTTTCTTTCAAATTTTTATTGTCAAATTGTTCATTCTGATTTAGTAATGAAATACTATAAGATTCTGAATCTTTTTCTCCAGGCCACTTGTACATTTCTCCAATAGTGGCTTGTTTCCTTCTCTTTGAAGACATCTTTTATGTACCTGCAAAAATAAATATAAAATTAGTAACTATGTATGAACATTATTGTATACAAATATTGAAAAACTATATAAAATTTACATTGTCTGATTCAACTTGATGAAAAAGAAGAGTTTTGAAAACTACATAAAATTTACCTTATGTGATTCAATTTGATGAATAAGAATTTTGAAGCTAACATAAATCAGATATGCAATTGTTTGAAAAAGAATAATGTATTTGGTATATGATTGTTTTATATAGATACAAATTGAAATAAGTATAATTTAGTAACAAATAAAAAAATCTCATATTTACAGCAAGTTTCTAATTTTTTTCATATTTGTTTTGAAAATAATTCTGAAAATAATAATTAAAATTAAGTACAAATCAGGCATATATTGAAAAATCATAGATATTTCTAAATTAATTTTTAAAAATTTAATTTATAAGATTAAAAATATAAAATCATAAAACTTAAATGTATTAAAGAAACTTGGCAACTTTTATATATATATAATGAATGTGTTAGATAGAAACAAAGGTTCAATTATTTAAAAAATATAAATAACTATTGATATCATATTTCTTTATGAATAAATTATAAATAAATATTTGTTTGATAGAGATATAAATGTATTCATATGTACATATATATACATGAACGACTTAGTAATTAAAATGACAATGAAATGTGTTGGATGAGAAACTAAATTAAACTATTTTAAAAATTATATAATTATAGAAAACTAAATTAAACTATGTTGAAAATTGTAAATAAGCATACATCCAAATAGTTATAATCAAATATATTGATTTTTAAGTTTATAATTAATTATTTCAAAATAGAATTAAAAAATAATAATGTATTCATATATAAATATAAATATTTATAAATGTTTAAAAGAGATATCAATGAATAAAATAAAATGGTAAATTTTTTATTTTTTATTAAAAAAATTTAACTTTAAAATTATTAACATAAAAATTTTAAAAATATCATTTAAGTAAATAGATTAGTTTAAAATAATAATTAGACATACATTAGTTTAAAATAATAATTAAACAAATTCAAAATTGGCACAGGGTTAATTAGACATCAAAAGTACTGTTAGTTATTTATCCCGTAGAGCAATCACGTCTGGCCCGGTGCCCGCGTACTCATGAACTAATAAGGGAGTTTCTGCAATCAATAATTACCGCTTTCTTTGAAATCTAGGCACTCGTTATGTCACTACCGGTGGATCGCATGGATTTTTCAATAGCGACTTAGTGAGTCACCGAAGAAAATTTTAGTTCTAGTGACATCATTCACGAAATCCTCCTCGTGCGTCCTTTTTAAAACTGACATTTTTGGGATAAAAACACGTGACCGCAAAATGCCCCTTTCTGACACCCGACTTACTTTTGATCACCTCAGCAAGATTCTTCGATAGTCACCAAGTTACTATGGGAAAAAACCATGCAACTTTCCATAGTGAGTACACGACGACCGTAGATTTTAACAAGATCCAACATCAAAACAAGAAAATTTGAAAGATTTAATCAACACTTCAAAACAGGCGGGAAGAGAAAAGATTTTCCATGCCAAGGCAAGACTTAAAAACAAGACCTAGGGTTTTACATGGATTTGAAAAGTATTAAGGAAAAATGACGAAGACTCAAAACCCTAGGATCTTACCAAAGAACTCGCAACTGATTTTTTTTCTTCAAGATGATCAAAGGAGAATTTATATGTAAAAAAATAGACTAACAGAGTGTAGATGGGATAGATTTTGTCGATTATGTTTAATCAAACTACTAGAGATGTTCAAAATACTAGAACTTTGCTAATAAAGGTGTGAGAACTGAAAGACTGTGTTGAGCTCTAGTTATTTTGTTTTATGTGTGTAACACTATTACAGTCAAATTATCTTTGTTCCCTTCTTCTTTTCTACTTTCCTGTTTGCATTTAGCTTACATGTCTTTTGTGTTAACATTAGGATCCAAAGGACTCAACAAGGAATCGAGGCTTTGCCTTCGTTGAATATTATTATAAAGCATGCACTAAAAAGGCAATGAAGAACATGTTGGCTTCAAAATTTAAGCTAGATGATAAAGTTATAACAGTTAAATGGGCATCCCATCAAAGGACTTCTTCAACTGAAGAGGTAAATGACTGGTATTTGTATTGTCTATTCAAGGTTTAGCATGTGTTTAAATTATCATAAGCTTGTAGTAGATCTACACTATTGCTTATGTTCACATGACTATCCTGCACCATGTTGCAAGAATATTTTCTCTTGCCATAGTGTGTAGCCTCCAAAAAAAATGCCACATTCCTTTGTTTCATTAACTCTGCATGATGCCTTAATACCTCCAGTAGATAGAGTAGCCTTGGAAGGAATACATCTAAATTGGCTTCCTCCAAATTGGGGTGTACTTTCTACATGTTTTAGGATTCTCTCCTTCAGTAGATCAATGCCATACTCGGCCTAGTGTCATTGCCTAGCATATTCAGCTTGAAAATGTTTGTTTTAGTTGGAGTATTATTCCACTTATTTTTGGTGATGTGAATATTCAGTTGTATTGTTTTATCTGACAGGGATACCCAGACAAGGGATTTTCTCAAAATATTTGTAAAAAATGTAGAGTTTTGTAGCAAAGACATTGCTTTAACAAGGAAATTTCCTTTTGAAGATGAGATTAATATAAAGGTTGCTAAAGTTTCTCTGAAGGAAAAGACAGAGAGTGCCTTGAGCATACATATTTTTCTTTTTAAATCCTAGTTGTATTAGAATGCCATGATAAAATAGATTAGAGAATATTAATACATCAAATCATTTTCTATCCTTTATGTTATAAATTAGTATGAAGTCTCTTAATATGAATTGATCCATAGTTATACTTGAGAGAATGTTCATTGCAAAATAAGAGTTTTTAAACTTGATATTTTTAACATATACTTGATGTATGGATGTACCATTAAGTTCTCCATTATAGATGCTTTAGAAAAACTTCAAATGCACCTACTCTACCTATGCCTACAATGTCATACTCTAGATTCTAAATCCTCAAAAACCACAATGTTCTTTTTAAACAACCCAGCAAAAATCTTGAATCAGCAATACTTTATACTTCCTCTAAACTATACCAAGTATGTGCACCTCAGATTTTTCAGATCAGTAGCCACTGAATGAGGATAGAGTACAAGAAATGACATGGTGATAATTCTAGGGGAGACTTCAAGTAGGTGAAAGTAGGAGACTAACCTTATTTTGTCCTGAACCTATAGCTTCTAGGTGTGAGCATGTTTAAAGCTTATTTGAGAGTATTCATACAAAGAACACCTTTATCACCTTGCCTTTAACCAATATAGCCTTTGTCTCCATTCGTAAAGGCAAGGAGTCCTCCTCATTATGCAATCAATTTGGATGGCATCCACCCATTTGCCTATTCAACTATCATAGGAGCACATAATGATATGAAGAGAAAATAATGAAAAAACAATTAATTAGCTATGGAATCAACACTAGATACTTTGCTTTTGTATCTGTGTTAGTCTTGGCACATCTTATATCAAACATAATAGCTTATTCCTCATAAAAAGTATGCATGAAACTAACATATTGAACTGCAGCTGAGATCTATTATGAATGAATATCCTAGAATATATATATATATATATATATATATGGTCCTATGAAAGACGAGATGCAGAAATTTACATCTACATATGGATACTAAGAAGTATAAAAGAATTTCAAATTTGACAGTTGGTAAAAAACTCATAACCTTTTAGAAATATACTCTTGTATATGGATAGAGTAAATTGATTTAGATACTAATAAGTTCAGTCTCTGCGTATTCTCAGCTGATACAGTATTGATTGCTTCTAGATATGGAGAAATTCACAAACTCATTAAACATGGATTTTCAATTTTGATTTGCAAATCTAACAATTCTATGCACTTTTACTGCAAAAACATTTTCTAAAAATGATTCGAGCAGTAATCATCCATTCAATAGCATTTCCTATAGATGTACTTCTAGGAACAATATTGATGTCTGTTGAATGTGAAATGAACACTATACTTCAGCTATCAAGATATTCCATTGATTTTTTCTCTTTAGTACAATTAGGCATCTTGTTCAAAATTTGGGTGCTAGGCTACATACACAAAAAATAAAATGCATGCCACATAGAGTTATCTCACTCTTTAATTGTGCAAGCTAAACATAAGTTCTACGAATCCTTGTTTTGATGCCCTAATTGGCATCTCAATTTGTATCTGAGGTATATCTTACAATGATATTCTATTTTGCACTACCTAAACAACTAAACTCACCCATCCTGATCTCACTTCACTTACCTTATTTAGCCATTAATTAACTAAATATTCTTTGTTGTTTTAATTAATCCATCCTTTTCCTTTATTGCTAACCCTTGATTAAGTTTTAACTCTTCGCCTTTTCTTCTCACCTTTAATTTAATAAATCTATAATTATATAATAAATTCTAGCCTTATTCCTTTAAATCATACAACCAATTCAAATAATTAGTACTAATTCTCGTACAAAGTTTGATTATGATAGGGGTGCTAGTTGGAGGCAACTACCCATATGCAACAACAAGATAAGTCAATATCCAATGTACATCATTTAGCAGACATTCCTATGTAAAAAATAATGTATTATTTGCATTATTTACAAGTACCAAAATCAATCATTAGCTACCTAAAAAATTCTTTTTTATTATCCTTTTAAAGCTACTTTTCTATGAAAACTTAATTGGATTTAATTCTTTCATTTAGAATTTCCTGGATGCACTGTACAACCCTCAATTGATTCAAGAGTGATTTTATTAAAACATTTTAATGTCTGTTGAATGTGAAATGAACACTATACTTCAGCTATCATTTTAATGCTATGGACAGGTTTTGAACATGGTTCGCTAAAAGCTTGGCCATGTGAGGCTACTAAGAAAGCTCTTTCTCTTGCTTCAGCAGAGAGGCACATGGTAGTTTTGTCAATGGAAAGGTCTTACATTGACCTTAGTAATCATATTATAACATTAGGTACATGCAATATTACAGATTCAGATGTGATATTTCTACTATTAGATCACTCAGCAGGAAGAGTTTGGAGTGGTGGACATTTTTTCTTGTCACTCTGGTAATGTCTTTACCAGTTATGTTTCTTCTTACCTGGTAAACTAATCTTTGCAGAAGAATAGATTGTCTATTGGAATGGTTTCTTCCTTTCCTTCAGTAGATCAATGCCATACTCGGCCTAGTGTCATTGCCTAGCATATTCAACTTGAAAATGTTTTTTTTAGTTGGAGCATTATTCCACTTATTTTTGGTGATGTTAATATTCAGTTGTATTATTTTATCTAACAGGGATACCCAAACAAGGGATGTTATCAAAATATTTGTAACAAATGCAGAGTTTTGTATTGAAGACATTGCTTTAACAAGGAAATTTCCTTCTGAAGATGAGATTAATATAAAGGTTGCTAAATTTTCTTTGAAGGAAAAGACAAAGGGTGCCTTGAGCATTTTCCAGCACTCAAAAAATGTTTTTTTAGAGGCTGTTGATGTTGTTAGGTGTGCTACAGGATGATCTCAAATTGAAGATGATATGAAAACAAAAAAAGCTTTAGAAACATCGAGCAATCAAATGATTTGGATTGGATATGCAAATGGATTGCTTGTGCAGTGGGATTGCCAAGGTAATCATATTTAGGAATTCATGCATTCATCTGTTGCTATTCAATGTTTGTGTGCTTTAGGAACAAGAATTTGGATTGGATACACTGATGGGAGGGTGCATGTCATGGAACAAGATGCATGTCATGGAATGAGGAGCTTCTTGGTCAGGGTCTTGCATTGAATAATGAATTGGATCGTGTGCTAGGGAAACATGACTCCATTACTACAGGGTCTCCTGTTATGTGAAAAAGAACATCAACTCATGCCGCTCCTCTTGTTAGTGTCAACCATGAGGTTAGCATACATTTTTTCTTTTTAAATCCTAGTTGTATTAAAATGCCATGATAAAATAGATTAGAGAATATTAATACATCAAATCATTTGCTATCCTTTATGCTATAAATTAGTATGAAGTCTCTTAATATGAATTGATCCATAGTTATACTTGAGAGAATGTTCATTGCAAAATAAGAGTTTTTAAAATCGATATTTTTAACATATACTTGATGTATGGATGCACCATTAAGTTCTCCATTATACATGCTTTAGAAAAACTTCAAATGCACCTACTCTGCCTCTGCCTACAATGTCATACTCTAGATTCTAAATCCTCAAAAACCACAATTTTCTTTTTAAACAAACTAGCAAAAATCTCAAATCAGCAATACTTTATACTTCCTCTGAACTATACCAAGTATGTGCACCTTAGATTTTCTAGATCAGTAGCCACCGAATGAGGATAGAGTATAGGAAATGACATGGTGATAATTCTAGGGGAGACCTCAAGTAGGTGAAAGTAGGAGATTAACCTTATTTTGTCTTGAACCTATAGCTTCTAGGTGTGAACATGTTTAGAGCTTATTTGAGAGTATTCACACAAAGAACACCTTCATCACCTTTCCTTTAACCAATATAACCTTTGTATCCATTTGTAAAGGCAAGGAGTCCTCCACATTATGCAATCAATTTGGATGGCATCCACCCATTTTCCTATTCAACTATCACAGGAGCACATAATGATATCATCTTCACTTGTGATGATATGAAAACATTTAGTGTCCTGTTGGTAAATAGATTTTTTCTCTTCAATCTTTCGTGGAAATGTGACTCTTAATGCCCAGTCAGTGAACAATATCTATTTACAACAGATGAAAAAGTTGTTTTATGGTTATTGGCTTTTCTCTGAATTGGTAGGTACAGCTCCCTATATGAATGGTATGCAAGGAATTATGTTTTATTCCCAAGATTAATGCGGGGTATGCTCTTAACCTGAGAGCAGGAGAGGAAACCAAGTTTCACCTAGACAAGTGAAACTCAAGCAAGGATTTAAATGCAAGGGTGTTATGTTGATGATCTTCACAGTCTTATGAATTTCATAACACGATGATATGAAATGCAGAGTATGAAGGTATGATAATGAAAATGGAGAAACTGACAGATACTATTGTATTTGAAATCTCACAATCTTATGCTTTTTGATATGCAACAAAGCAACACGATGCTTAAGAAATGAACTCAGAACAGATTACAAAGATATGACAAAATGCACATAGAAACGAAAGTTAACAGAAATATTTCCCACAACCAGTTCCAATTCTCTCATTGATTTACCAGCCCTATCAAACTAAAATAACAAAATGAAACTCTATTCATTAAACAATTCCAATCTAATATCAAAGGAAATACAACATACATAGATGGGGAAAGCGGGCAGTAAAGAAATGGCACAATACTTCGTTGTCTCTACGACTCGATTCACAACAAAAATTTGCTGGCCTCTTATTAATCATTCAATTTCTTACATATAGGATGAGAGAGATGACCGTTACAAAAGAATTTTAATCAATTCATCTTCTCCAGATGACAGATGGCAAAGATGCCAATGTTATCATTTTGACATAATTACAAAGTTAAATAACAGAAAATGGAAAGAGGGGAATCTTGAATCATTTGGACTTCTTTCCCTTTTCAATTTTCACCCTATATGCTTTAGTAGCCACCATGATTGGAATTAATTCATCATGGATAGGTACGTGTACATTAGTGAATCTCAAGAGCCATCTTGCATGTTCTTGAGCTAACTCCTTTACCTCATTCTGCAGATTTGTCGCTTCTTCAACAGCCACGTACACACACCCGCCAAGTGTTTGTAATTCTGATACTCTATTTTGGCTGCTCGAAGTCATCCCAAATAGGTTGCTCAAATACATAGAAAAGTTGTTTTTCATTACGTCTATGTTAATGAGGGATTTCCCTTGCCCACTGGTTTGTGATTTAGTGTGCATTTTTCCCATGAGCTGAAATGATCTTTCCTGGGCTTTGCTAGCTTTATCCAATGTTCCTCTGAGACCTTTTTCAGCTTCTCAAATCATCTCTAGCTTGAATTGCATGCTTTGGAGCCATTCATTCAGGGGCTCATTTCCTTTCTTCAGAATCTTTACTTCAACTGTGTCCTTGGCTTTCATTTGAATGACCATTTTTAAAAGAGAGATGCACTCAGCACCTTTCACCTCTTCTCCAGCTAAGATATTACTATTGGTCATAATGTTATCTTTCTCCATTTCTAATCAGATGATCGCATTGCCAATTTGGTCAATTAGATCCATTTCGTCTACATTGAGCTTCTCGATCCATTCTTTCCCAATTTGGCCTGAATGCCTATCTTTCTGCAACTGAGATATGAAAGCTTGCACCTCCTCTGCTGAATGATTCTCAATGGTAGGCACACTAGTAATAGTTTCCAATGGGACAACTAGCTATCTGATAAATTTCCTTAATTCCTCAATCTCTGCTTTCATCTTGATCTTCGACAACTTAAGGTTCTCTAGTTGTTCTTTTATTACATCATTGGTCAATCTCCATAGGCCCACCTTGGTATCGTGCCTGGCTTCTCCAAGATCAATAGAATGTAGGGTGAAGTCTCCTGGTGTCATATCTTCAATTCTCCCTACCTTGTTTGGTTTTGCCACTTCCATAGTCAAATGCCCTGTTTCTGTATCTTGTCCTAGTATCGACAGGGTCCTCTGTTTCTTAGCTTTCACTATTGCAGATCCTGTGCAAACCGCCTGAGATACAATATCTTTTGCAAGAGTAATTTCCTCTTTCCTCTTTCTTTTCTTCTCTAGAGTATCTTCAAGCCAAGATTTTGTGCTAATTATTTTGGAGGAGGTTCCAAGAGACTCTATGCTGAAGATCTTCCTCTTTACTTGAGTTGTCGCCACTACATTTGCTGAAAAAGGATTCTTTCGATCTTGAGAGAGAAGCCAGGATGAACCAGGAGCCTTTCCATCTTCTTGAGTCTTCTTCATAGCTTCTTTGGACTCAGTGGATTCGCTGCTACTACTCTAATCATCTCCAAATTCCATAATTTGAACAGGGGAATTAGCAAGCTTTAAAAGAGGAGTAGCTATAGATGGAATAGGGCTTTGATGAGAAGGTAAAATAGGAGCTACATGAGGTGATGGAATTGGGGCGGATTGTGGAGATGGAGGTAGAGTGGGAGAGGAGGGTGAAATTGGAGCAGTAGCTCCATCCTTCGGCTCTTGGGCTCCTTTTTCCTTTGCTTCAGTTTGAGCTCCAATGAATGGTAGTGATCCACCTTGGCAAGTTGGATTTATTTGAATATTCTTCTTCGGGGGTTGATCGCCTCCTCCTGTAGACTGAGTTGGTCCTTGAACCGCTGTAGTTGTGGCACTTGGAGTAGCACTCTGTGATGAAGTAGGGGTGGCTACAGTTGGAGAAGCTTGAGTAGCTTTACTTCTGCTCTGACCCTTCTTAGCTGTCCATTCGAGCCATTTTCTAATTCTTTTGATGATTCTTGCCATCATAACATCAAAATCTTCTTCAATGTTGACATATGGCTCAGAACTGATTGGTGTATCTCTCAACTTAGTCAAATATGTATTGATATACATATTTTGACTGTCATCTTCTATTCCTTCCACGTCCAAATTGATGCCATACATCTTCACTTGGTCCATCATGAATCTGGCAAATGCACGATCATGACTTTCCAACTTGTTCTTGCAGTCCACCCAGTAATCCTCCATGGTGATTACATGTTTGATCACGCTCCCAATTTGAAGTACATCTCATGCATACCCCTTTGGATCGAACATAGGCCTTACAATGTCATACTCCTCCAATTTATACTTACTCTTAAATACTTTGAGAATATTCTTTGCATCTATTTTGGCCTCGCAGCTATAAGCTCCGACCTTAATGGGGAATTCATATCCCTTCTTCTGCAGACTGGCGCTAAACACGTTCACCTAAACAGCTTGTCTCATGATCTCCACGAGCACAATCATATCATCTGGGTATCTGGGCAGCTTCATAGGGAATCCATCAAAAGTTGCAAGATGAAGATAAGAAAAGGATGAGAATTGTATGAAATAGAAACCAAATTGGCTGATGGTCGCCATCGCTTCTGGGCTGAATCTCCCTTCTGGGCATCCTTGAAGTTCCCTACAAATTCTCATAGTGAAAGCATCATTAACTCTGACAAAGTCTGCATAACTATTCTATAACTGTAAGCATGGGTAAAACTCATAACTTTTAACATCATCAGGAAACTCTTCAACTCTAGGGAGTCCTGGCCATAATTGGAGGGAAGCCAACATGTATATTAGGAAAGAAGACATGTAAAAAGAATTGTAAAACTTAGCTGTAGCAAGAGCTCTAGCAAGATGCTCACTCACCTCATGTGCCCAGTCTATACACTATGTATCCGAGCAAATAACTTGCACTAAAAAGAAAAATTGTTCTACAAAATTAAAGGCTTCTACCTCACCTTTGAGTCAATGCAACAGAACTAGGATGTCCACAATCTCTGGCTTGAGGTCAATATCGAAAAGGGTTTTAGGAACCTTACTCTTTGCTCCCCTTGGTTTCTGGAACCAAGAACTCATGATCTCCCTCCTCTAGACCATCTTCTTCAGAGAGAATTCTGACATGGCCCCTCCCATTGTTAAGTTGAAAAATTCTTCTCTCTCGGGAATTCGCAGATAATTCACGACTGCTTGCCTGTCAATTGAAATCAAAATTGATTGATCAGGCAAGAGAATCTTCTTTGTGTTCGGGTTGTAATGGTTGATGCACTCTAGAATCAACCCCGGGGCTTGTACTGCTACAGGGATTCTGACTGCTTCCACTAATCTGCTTCCTTTAAGTTTCTCTATGATAGGATGAACGTGCTCTGTTCTCAATCTCCTTTGAAAGTCTTGTATGTCGTAGAAACGGAGTGAAGTATCCATGATGGTCAACCACGTAGACTTAATTCTGCCCAATCCATCGAAACTCGCGAATCTTACTGCCATTTTGCTTGATGCATGGTAATAGATATCAATAGTTGAAAATGATATAAGAAGCACACTCAGCAGTTTGAAAATTATTGCAAACACTATTCAATCAAAATAGTATCACAGTAAAGCGGGAGTTTGAAAGTCTGTTACATTGCTCTTTATAGAAAACCCTAGATTTGCCCGTTAAATTTCATAAATCGTGCCACACAAGCGAATTTAAGGTTGAATCCATTGGATTAGTGAAGTTAAAAGTTCTTACAGATTTATCTTTGTCTTTTCACTATTTCCATTGGCTTCAACGATAACTTTCATTAATTACAGTCTTACCTCCTATTTTAACCCTTCTGCAGAAAAATGGAAACGAAGTACTACCTAGGGCAAAATCTGCATGATCTAATTCTACTTGAGATAACCCAGCGAATTTGACTGATCTACTCTCAATTCATTCCCAAAAACAATTCACGATCAATCCACATACTCACCATGCTTACAGTTACGATTTCTCACCCAATGCGAAAAATTGCCTATAAGGGTAGAAAACCTGCAATGGAGAAGCCAATTTTCAATTTTCTGCCGATGCCTTTCCTTTGCTCACCTTACCTTAGTTGCTTTATTTATATCCTTTCAAAAAATCCCAAAGTGACTTCACCGTGGAAAAGGTGGGACCCATCATGTCGATTTCCCTTCTTGTGAAAGCCTTTGCGGAAAATTGACTTCTGACTTCGAAACCCATTGTGGAGAGGTTCTCTCCTTGTTTTTTGCCGATCATCCTTCCAATCATTTCATTGAATTCTGATCGATCCAGGTGATGAGATCATGACGATGTATGAAGGATGTTTCAAAAAAAACGTAAATTACTTCGCATTGATTAAGTTTTTGACTGCATATACAAGGCCTTGTGAAAAATAACCTTCGGGATGCGAAATCATCCAAGGAGAAGGCGATACTTGATTTTCCGTCGAGGAGAAGGTGATACTTGATTTTTCATCAATCCAACTTTCTTTGTCCAGATTGGAATAGACTGCAAGTAGATCATATGATATAGCATAGTCTGAGAGTCTTCATCGGGTAAGGATCTAATCTACCCACATGACTCATGATAATCAAAGAAAACCCACTCGGCTATGCATCGCGAGGGAGAAGGCCAAAGGTAAAAACCCAATGAAGAAACTAATCACCTAAGAGAGTACAGACTTATTGACCTGACTGAATAAAACAAGCCACAAGGTACTCCACTTTGTAAAATTGGTACAAGGTGAAAAAGTGGAGCAACAGCTGGCTCTGACTGGGGACTTGGGTAGAACTATACCCAAGCTAGGGACCTAGGATCTCTGGTTTCGCAAAAGGATAGGAATAAAAGGTGGCAACACAACAAAACCAAAACAAGACAAACAACAAGGAAAAGGAAACTGAAAGGAAAAGGCTAAGTAAGAAACACACAAAATACTAACCTACTATAGCACAGCACAGGAGTTACCTGTTTTCAATTGGTAACTTGGTAGAGCTTAAGAACCTGACCATTATAAGTTAGGGGTAGTACTTTGCTATCCTCATACACCAATTTGAAAGAATTATTTTCAAATGCCTATTAAATTTTGAAAGGACCCTTCCACAGGGTGTCAAACTTCTTATGCATTCCTTTTGGAGCCCTTCTTTTATCCCAAAGCAACACCATGTCCCCTACCATAAACTTTCGAGGCCTTGTCCATTTATCAAAAAGTTCTTTCACTCTCATTAGGTGGTGTGTGATGTGATCAACCATTTCCATTCTCTCTTCTTCCAGTTTACTCAGATATAGGATCCTCTTTTCCAGACCGTCTTTATAAGTATCATCTTCGATTACTATTCTGAGTTTACTTGTAGCTAATTCCAAAGGTAAAGGCAGATTGGCCTCAGTCCTGTAAACCAACTCAAATGGGGATACACCAATTTTCCTCTTAGGTGTCATCCTATCTTCCCAGAGTGCCTCATGAATCTTCTTGTGCCAGACTTTTTGATTATCTGAGACTAGCTTCTTGACAATGTTGATTAAGTTCTTATTGCTAGACTCCGCTTGACCATTTCCTTGAGGAAATAATCAGATGAATGGCTAACTGTAATCCCATACTCAAAAAAAAAGTTAGTGATTTCCACTAATGAAAAATAGGATGCTTTATCCATCACTAACTTAATGGGAATTCCAAACCTGACTAGAATGTTCTCCTTTATGAATTCACACACCACTTCTACAGTAGTCTTCTTTGTTGCTTTAGCTTCTACCCATTTGGTGAAGTAGTCCGTAGCAGTGATTATATATTGATGACCGGTGCTAGATAGAGGGGTGATTGGACCAATGAAATCAAGACCCCATTGTTGAAAAGGGCCTTCAATAACAACAGGTCTCAGTGGCAAGGCGGCTAACTGAAGACGTCTAGAGAACAATTTACACTTTTCACATCTTGCTACCCAGGCATATGCATCTTTGAACATCCCAAGCTAGTAATAGCATTGTCTCAATATCTTGAAGGCCGTGAATGAAGAAGAGAAGTGTCCTCCACAAGCTTCATCATGAAACATCTTCAACAGCTTCTCTTGCTGTGGCTTGTCTACACATCTCAGGAATGTACCATCAATAGCCCTTTTGAAAAGCTTACCATCCCAAATCACATATTTGGAAACTCTCAATCTAAGGTCTCTTCTTTGCTTTGCATTTAGACCTTCCAAACATTCACCATATCTTAGAAAGTAAGAAATATTCTCAAACCAAGAGTCGTACAGACCTACTGCGAGCACCAACTGCATCCCATTCGGTTCTTCAGGTTCTCTAGTGGTCTTGTTCTCTGCAATTTCCCTACATAGAGCATTCCCTCTTATCAGCTTAGTAGGTTTAATCTTGATATCATATTCTTGTATCTTTTCCACCCATGCTCCTCTTGCATTATAATCTATATCTTGTTGCGTCAACATGCTCTTCATAGCTACATCTGGGACATGGACTATTGAATGTGAATGAAAAATATAGAAACAACAATTTTTAAGAGCTTTTACCACTGCAAAAGCGTGCTTTTCAATCTGCGAATACTTTAGTTCGTGACTCTTTAAGGGTACGCTCATGAAAGAAATGGGAGCTTGGATTCCTTCGTCGTTCTCCTGCATGAGGATAGCTGACAATGTATGTTCTGATGCATAACAATAAATAATGAAGTCCTATTTATAATTAGGATGGCATAACACTGGAGCTTTAGCAATTGTAGTTTTAATATCTTGAAAAGCTCATTTTCCCACCTCATTCCATTTGAAATTCGAATTCCCTTTCATCATATCCACTATATGTTTAGTGGTCTCTGCAAAATAAGGAACAAACCTCCTGAGGAAATTCACTTGTCCGTAGAAAGACTTAACCCTTGTTTTATTTACGGGCAAACTTAATCTCTGGATGGCCTATATTCTGCCAGGATCAATTCTAATGCCTTCCTGGGACACATAATGTCCGAGGAGTTTTCCTTCAGTCACACAGAAAACCAACTTCTTTGGGTTGAGGGAAATACCATGTTCTCTACATCTTTGTAACACTTTTCTTAAATCCTCCATATGATCTTTCCTTTTCTTTGATAACACAGTAAGGTCATCTAGGTATATGACTATAATCCTATCTTTCATATCAGCAAAGGTCTTACTCATACACCTTTGGAATGTGGCTCCAGCGTTAATCAATCCGAAAGGCATCCTATGATAAGTAAATGTACCCCAAGGGGTAGTGAATGTCGTCTTGTGTTGATCTTTCCCTTCCACTTCAACTTGGTTGTAACCTAAAAAGCCATCAAGCATGGACATCATCTCTAATCCAGCGACGATTTGTAACAAATGGTCCATATTCGGATGGGAAAAATTATCTTTGAGAGATGCTTGATTCAAGTTTCAAAAATCAACACAAATCCTTATCTCTCTGTTCTTCCTGACGCGCATAATATTGGCAATCCAGGTGGAATGATGAATGGGATAAATGATCCTTGCTTTTAACATTTTGTCCACTTCTCAAAAGATGGCATCTGCGACTTTCAGATTATAGTTTCTTTGTTTTTGTCGAAAGGGTACTACACTTGGTTTGAGGGGAATTTGATGTTTCATCTCTCCTCCCCTGTAGCTCTTCATAGCTCCAAGTGAAGACATCTTTATATTCTTCGAATAACTCCTTTGCAACCTCAATTTCTTCAGGAGTACAACATTTGCCAATATTAATTATTTTAGGATTATCAACATCTCCAATGTTAACTCCTTCATATTCACTTGAGGTAGAGCCTTTCTCTATTTTTTTCTGTTTAATATAAGCATCATGTCTATTGAATAGCTTTTCCAAGGCTACAAAATATGGGGGAATAATGTTTCCTTTCAACTAAATTTTTCCATTTTTTCTCTGTTTGCCATTTCCACCAGACTCGGATTCAAAACTGGACTGGTCGTTCTCCAGGAATAGTGGCAAACTCCTATCATCATTGAATACTTGCCAAGATTCTAAATTATCTGGGACAGCGGATCGATATATAATTTCAATTTGGTATTTCTTATCTTTGAAATCTGGATGAGGCAACAACAAGGATGCGAAAACTGCAAGTGAGTCGGCCTTTGTGTTCATCTTTCTTGGCACAGCTTTAATAGAGAAAGCGTCCAAACCTTCTATCTCGTCCCACACCCTATTTCTGTAATTCTTCAACTTATGATTCTTCACTGAATATTGTCCCTTGACCTGCCTTACTATCAAATTAGCATCACCTTGAGCCTTTAGGATTTTTATTCCCCTTTCTTTTGCAGTAGCTATCCCTAATATCAAAGCTTTGTATTCCATTGTATTATTGGTGTTCCCAAATTCTAGTTTGAAGGCTAAGGGCTCAGTTTCTCCTTCTGGGGATATCAATATTACACCAGCTCTAGAACCTAAGGAAGCACAACTCCCGTCAAATTCAAGTGTCCAAATGCTAGAAAAATCTTTGTTTTCATCAGGGACCTTCTCATCCAGACTTTCATTCATTTTTTTACATGAATCTTCCTCGGTAAACAACACATAATTTCCAAACTCTATTTCCTGATATAGAATTTGGGCCTTGGGGTCATCCGACTTTAAGATTGTAAATTTCATTTTTTCCTCGGGTTCCAACTTGACCTTCTTATTACCAATGGGTATCACAGCTTGAGACCAGTCTAGCTTGATTTCTCCTCCTAAGTCTTGACAAAAACTTCTACTCAAAAGGAGCCTATAACTTGCTGGAATATCAGCTACCAGGATAGTTAATAGTAATTTCTTTTCTAGGTGTGCAGCTAGAGCTACTTGTGCATCTTTGATTTGTCCAAGCAAAGGACTTGCTTAGAATCCATTGAGTAACATCTTCCGTGCACCTTAGTAAGGTTAAGACCTAAGGCTTTGGCTACAGAATAAGGCATGACATTATCTGAGGCACCTGAATCTATTATGCAATTACTGAGCTTACACCCATTAATATACAAGGAAATGTAAAAAGGCTCAAGCTTTTGCCCAAGTGAAGTTGCCAAAATTATTGGGTCTTTCTGATCAAATATACCAGATGTTAAGGTTTCCTCCCCTTCAACCACTACATTATAATTTGCATCCATTGAATTTCCTTTGTAACGGTCTATTAACTTCTTAAGCTCAATAGGATGTGTCCTTAAATAATCAATGGTAGAAATTTGAATCTTTGCTTCTTCACAAAAATGGATAAAATCAAAAGATGATTCAAACTTACCCACATGTGAAGTAGGTACCTCATCGCTAGCAGGTGCATTACTTGTTGACGGTCCAGAGCCGCTTCTTTGAGCATGACTTAAAGACAGACTCTTCTATTTCTATCCTCGAGTGAGCACTATGTAGGAAGTCCCATCAATGGTTGTGTAACATTCTCCCTTGGTTTTAGAATCTGATTCATATTCCAAGAATAAATTTCCAGAGTCGCCATTGTGATAGGAATCAGTTTTTGAAACATTAGTTGTGTTACTTAGCTCACTGGTAGACAGTAATTGCATCATGTGGGTTGTTTCTGGGAAACTTTCACTGTCATGATCCATGGTTAGATGAAAGACGGACATATTTCCCTTCTTTGCTACCACTTCAATTTGCAACCTAGGTTGTGGTCCTGTAAGTTGTGGAAACATACTCTCATTGTTTCTCCCGGGTGCATTCTGGTAACCCCGCTGGTAAGGATTGTTCAATGTTGGCAATTGTTTCTTTATAGCCACCAGCTCATTTGACAATTTTTGTATCATCTCTTTAGATGATGTAGAGTTTCTTGAACTTCCCTTAGCATGAAGTTCACGTTTCCACTTTCTCGTAGAAATTAAATCATCTTCACATTCAATAGCTTTCTTTTGTGCATCAGCTAAATCAGTGGGTCTTGCTCTTCTTAGATCATAATTAATATCAGGAGGCATTGCACTTATGAAGAAATTTTTTAAATTACCTGCAGTTGGTCTAGCAGCAGTTGGGATCCTGCTAACGATTTTATTAAAGCTTGCAGCAAAGTCTCTCATACTCATAGTCAGTTGTTTCTTGATAGATGTAAGCTGTGTCAACAGGGCATGTTCATCTTCCACAGTCTTAAACCTATCTTCAAATGTAGTTCTCAATGTGTCCCAATCAGTAATCAAACCATTAGCTAGGTGATAAAACCAATCCGCAGCACTATCAGTGAGAGTTTCTATGAATAATCTTATAGCTACATCTTCATGCCCAATACCAAGGATGTGGGTAGCTGCAAAGAAAGCTTTAATATGTTCATCAGTAGTAACCCTCCCATCTCCTGAAAACTTAGGGAAGTTTTTCCTTGACCCAGACGAGAGTGGATGATAAGCATTCAAGGCTAAGGGTCTGGTTGCTGCAGCCCATGGAGCAACCATAACTACTCTAGAATTATATGGAGGAAAACTTATAGTTATTGGAGGTGTTACCCCGTGTAATGCTAACACCTGACAGGCAGAGTGCAAGGTACTAGCATCTTTATCTTTGATAGGTGAAGATGGCTTGCTTTGACCTTGATTTTCACTTTTCCGCTTTGGAACTTCTAAGATAGGAAATCTGAGCTCTTCAAGCTTGTCAAATATAGGATCTTTCCTACCTTGTCCCTTGGTACTTCTGAGGAACCTAAAAAAATTTAGGGTGCTGGGTTATTTTCTTTCTAAGCTTCCTACCTCAATTATCTTTCTACTCTTCTATTATTTCTTCTTAGGATAGCTCTTTCTAAGGCTTCAGCTCTATTTTCTTCTTCTTCAAAAACATGGTTGGTGTTCCTATAATGCTCTATGTTCCTTCTATGTCTCCAAACAAAGGTATTAAGTGAAGAAATTATATCCTCTTGGTCGTCTTGAAAACCAAGGTTAGGTTGGAGAACTGGGATAACATTTTCATGAGGGAGTACCATTTTTCCTCATGACATAAGCCTTTGATCAAGCGACTGTTCGTCTCCCCAATGGAGTCGCCAAAAATTTGTTGGTAAACAGATTTGTTCTCTTTAATATTTCGTGGAAATGTGACTCTTAATGCCCAGTCAGTGAACAATATCTATTTACAACAGATGAAAAAGCCATTTTATGGTTACTGGCTTTTCTCTGAATTGGTAGGTACATCTCCCTATATGAATGGTATGCAAGGAATTATTTTTTATTCCCAAGATTAATGCGGGGTATGCTCTTAACCTGAGAACAAGAGAGGAAACCCATTTTCACCCAGACAAGTGAAACTCAGGCAGGGATTTAAATGCAAGGGTGTTATGTTGATGATCTTCATAGTCTTATGAATTTCATAACACGACGATATGAAATGCAGAGTATGAAGGTATGATAATGCAAATGGAGAAACTGACAGATACTATTGTATTCAAAATCTCACAATCTTATGGTTTCTGATACACAACAGAGCAACATGATTCTTAAGAAATGAACTCAGAACATATTAGAAAGATGTGATGAAATGCACATAGAAACAAAAGTTAACAGAAATATTTCCCACAACCAATTCCAATTCTCTGATTGATTTACCAGCCCTATCAAACTGAAATAACAAATTGAAACTCTGTTCATTAAACCATTCCAATCTAATATCAAAGGAAATACAACATACATAGATGGTGAAAGAGGGCAGTAAAGAAATTGCACAAAACTTCGTTGTCTCTGCAACTTGATTCACACAAAAAATTTGCCGACCTCTTATTAATCATTCAATTTCTTACATATAGGATTAGAGAGATGACCATTACAAAATAATTTTAATCGATTCATCTCCTCCAGATGACAGATGGCAAAGATGCCAATGTTATCATTTTGACATAATTACAAAGTTAAATAACGAAAAATGGAAAGAGGGGAATCTTGAATCATTTGGACTTCTTTCCCTTTTCAGTTTTTGCCCTATATGCTTTAGCAGCCACCATTATTGGAATTAAGTCATCATGGCTAGGTACGTGTACATTAGTGAATCTCAGGAGCCATCTTGCATGTTCTTGAGCTAACTCCTTTACCTCATTCTGTAGATTTATCGCTTCTTCTACAACCATGTACACACACCCACCAAGTGTTTGTAATTTTGATACTCTGTTTTGGCTGCTCGAAGTCATCCCGGATAGGTTGCTCAAATACATAGAAAAAAAAAATTTCATTACTTCTATGTTAATGAGGGATTTCTCTTGCCCACTAGTTTGTGATTTAGTGTGCATTTTTCCCATGAGCTGAAATGATCTTTCCTGGGCTTTGCTAGCTTTATCCAATGTTCCTCTAAGACCTTTTTCAGCTTCTTGAATCATCTCTTAATTGAATTGCATGCTTTGGAGCCATTCATTCAGGGGCTCATTTCCTTTCTTCAGAAATTTTACTTCAACTACATCCTTGGCTTTCATTTGAATGACCATTTTTAAAAGAGAGAAGCACTCAGCACCTTTCGCCTCTTCTCCAGCTAAGATATTACTATTGGTCATAATGTTATCTTTCTCCATTTCTAACCAGATGATCGCATTGCCAATTTGGTCAATTAGAGCCATTCCATCTACATTGAGCTTCTCGATCCATTCTTTCCCAATTTAGCCTAAATGCCTATCTTTCTGCAACTGAGATATGAAAGCTTGCACCTCCTCTGCTGAAGGATTCTCAGTGGTATGTACACCAGTAATAGTTTCCAATGGGACAACTAGCTGTCTGATAAATTTCCTTAATTCCTCAATCTCTGCTTTCATCTTGATCTTCAACAACTTGAGGTTCTCTAGTTGTTCTTCTATTACATCATTGGTCGATCTTCATAGGCCCACCTTGGTATCGTGCCTGGCTTCTCCAAGATCAATAGAATGCAGGGTGAAGTCTCCTGGTGTCATATCTTCAATTCTCCCTGCCTTGTTTGGTTTCACCACTTCCATAGTCAAATGCCCTATTTCTGTATCTTGTCCTAGTATCGACAGGGTCCTCTGTTTCTTAGCTTTCACTATTGCAGATCCTCTGCGAACTGCCTGAGATACAATATCTTTTGCAGGAGTACTTTCCTCTTTCCTCTTTCTTTTCTTCTCTAGAGTATCTTCAAGCCAAGATTTTGTGCTAATTATTTTGGAGGCGGTTCCAAGAGACTCTATGCTGAACATCTTCCTCTTTACTTGAGTTGTTGCCACTGCAGCTGCTGAAAAAGGATTCTTCGAATCTTGAGAGAGAAGCCGAGATGAACCAGGAGCCCTTCCTTCTTCTTGAGTCTTCTTCATAGCTTCTTCAGACTCAGTGGATTTTCTGCTACTACTTTGATCATCTCCAACTTCCATAATTTGCATAGGGGAATCAGCAGGCTTTAAAAGAGGAGTAGCTACAGATGGAATAGGGATTTGATGAGAAGGTAAAATAGGAGCTACATGAGGTGATGGAATTGGGGTGGATTGTGGAGATGGAGGTAGAGTGGGAGAGGAGGGTGAAATTGGAGCAGTAGCTCCATCCTTCGGCTCTTCGGCTCCTTTTTCCTCTGCTTCAGTTTGAGCTCCGATGACTGGTAGCAATCCACCTTGGCAAGTTAGAGTTATTTGAATATTCTTCTCCGAGGGTTGATCACCTCCTCCTGTAGACTGAGTTGGTCCTTGAACTGCTGTAGTTGTGGCACTTGGAGTAGCACTCTATAACGAAGTAAGGGTAGTTGCAGCTGGAGAAGCTTAAGTAGCTTTACTTCTTCTTCGACCCTTCTTAGCTATCCATTCGACCCATTTTCTAGTTCTTTTGATGATTCTTGCCATCATAACATCAAAATCTTCTTCAATGTTGACATATGGCTCAGAACTAATTGGTGTATCTCTCAACTTAGTCAAATATGTATTGCTATATATATTTTGACCATCATCTTCTATTCCTTCCACATCCAAATTGATGCCATACATCTTCACTTGCTCCATCGTGAATCTGGAAAATGCACAATCACAACTTTCCAACTCGTTCTTGCAGTCCACCCAGTAATCCTCCATGGTGATTACATGTTTGATCATGCTCCCAATTTGAAGCACATCTCAAGCATACCCCTTTGGATCGAACATAGGCCTTACAACGTCATACTCCTCCAATTTATACTTACTCTCAAATACTTTGAGAATATTCTTTGTATCTATTCTGGCCTCGCAGCTATAAGCTCTGACCTTAATGGGGAATTCATATCCCTTCTTTTGCAGACTAGCGCTCAAAACGTTCACCTAAATAGCTTGTCTCACGATCTCCACAAGCACGATCATATCATCTAGGTATCTGGGCAGCTTCATAGGGAAGCCATCAAAAGCTGCAAGATGAAGATAAGAAAAGGATGAGAATTGTATGAAATAGCAGCCAAATTGGCTGATGGCCGCCATCGCTTCTAGGCTGAATCTCCCTTCTGGGTTTCCTTGAAGTTCCCTACAAATTCTCATAGTGAAAGCATCATTAACTCTAACAAAGTCCGCATAACTATTCTATAACTGTAAGCATGGGTAAAACTCATAACTTTTAACATCATCAAGAAACTCTTCAACTCTAGGGAGTCCTGGCCATAATTGGAGGGAAGCCAACATGTATATTAGGAAAGAAGACATGTAAAAAGAATTGTAAAACTTAGCTGCAGCAAGAGCTCTAGCAAGATGCTCACTGACCTCATGTGCCCAATCTATACACTGCGTATCCGAGCAGATAACTTGCACTAAAAAGGAAAACTATTCTACAAAATTAAAGGCTTCTACCTCACCTTTGAGTTGATGCAATAGAACTAGGATGTCCACAATCTCTAGGTTGAGGTCAGTACCAAAAAGGGTTTTAGGAACCTTACTCTTTGCTCCCCTTGGTTTTTGGAACCAAGAACTCATGATCTCCCTCCTCCAGACCATCTTCTTCAGAGAGAATTTTGACATGGCCCCTCCCGTTGTTAAGTCAGAAAATTCTTCTCTCTCGGGAATTTGTAGACAATTCACGACTGCTTGCCTATCAATTGAAATAAAAAATGATTGATTAGATAAGAGAATCTGCTTTGTGTTCGGTTTGTAATGGTTGATGCACTCTAGAATCAACTCCGGGGCTTGTACTGCTACAGGGAATCTGGCTGCTTCCACTAATCCGCTTCCTTTAAGTTTCTCTGTGATAGGATGAATGGGCTCTGTTCTCAATCTCCTTTAAAAGTCTCGCATGTCGTAGAAACGGAGTGAAGTATTTGTGATGGTCGACCACACAGACTTAATTCCTCCCAATCCATCGAAACTCATGAATCTTACTGCCATTTTGCTTGATGCATGGTAACAGATATCAACAGTTGAAAATGATATAAGAAGCACACTCAGCAGTTTGAAAATTATTGCAAACACTATTCAATCAAAACAGTATCACAGTAAAGCGATAGTTTGAAAGTCTGTTACATTGCTCTTTATAGAAAACCCTAGATTTTCTCGTTAAATTTCATAAATCGCACCACATGAGCGAATTTAAGGTTGAATCCATTGGATTAGTGAAGGTAAAAATTCTAACGGATTTATCTTTGTCTTTTCACTATTCCCGTTGGCTTCAACGGTAACTTTCATTAATAACAGTCTTACCTCCTATTTTAACCCTTCTGCGAAAAAATGGAAATGGAGTACTCCCTAGGGAAAAATCCGCACAATCTAATTCTACTTGAGATAACCTGGCGAATTCGACTGATCTACTCTCAATTCATTCCCAAAAACAATCCGCGATCAATCCACATACTCACCATGCTTACAGTTATGATTTCTCACCCAATGTGGAAAATCGCCTATGAGGGTAGAAAACCCGCAATGGAGAAGTTGATTTCTGATTTTCCACTGATGCCTTTCCTTTGCTCACCTTACCTTAGTTGCTTGATTTATATCCTTTCGAAAAATCCCAAAGTGACTTCACCGTGGAAAAGGTGGGACCCATCATGTCGATTTCCCTTCTTGTGAAAGCCTTTGCGAAAAATTGACTTCTGACTTCAAAACCTGCCACGGAGAGGTTCTCTCCTCGTTTTTTGCTGATCATCCTTCTGATCATTTCATTGAATTCTGATCGATCCAAGTGATGAGATCATGACAATGTATGAAGGATGTTTCAAAAAAAAAACACAAATTACTTTGCACCGATTAAGTTTTTGACTGCATATACAAGGCCTTGTAGAAAATAACCTTCGGGGTGTGAAATCTGCCAAGGAGAAGACGATACTTGATTTTCCACTGAGGAGAAGGTGATACTTAATTTTTTGCCAATCCAACTTTCTTTGTCCAAATTGGAATAGATTGCAAGTAGATCATATGATATAGCACAGTTTGAGAGTCTTCATCGGGTAAGGATCTAAACTACCCACACAACTCATGATGATCAAAGAAAACCCACCCAGCTATGCATCGCGAGGGAGAAGGCCAAAGGTAAAAACCCGATGAAGAAACTCATCACCTAAGAGAGTAAAGACTTATTGACCCGACTGAATAAAACAAGCCACAAGGTACTCCACTTTGTAAAATTGGCACAAGGTGAAAAAGTGGAGCAACATGTCCATACAGAGATATTGTTTGATCAGTACAATTTTAAGTTTCTCTATCTGCTTTATTCCCCTGTATAGTTCCATGAGACAACTTCCCCACTCAAAAAAGCTAGCTCCCTTTATTTTCTCATGGAACGGCCTTGACATGACAAAAAAAAAAAATTTGATGTCATGGAGATCAATAATCTCAACATTATACTAAAAAGATTAATGAAAGCTATGCTAGGAGAGGAAGTGCTCACTTTGACTACTTTTGGAAGAAAAAGAAAGTAGAAGGGGAGACCTGTTCTAGGCCTCAATAGTTATTAAAAAGCAATATTTAATTCCAATTGTAATGTGTTCACTTGGAAAATATAATGTCTCATTTCTATTATTCACAATATGATTTTGTCATTAACCTATTTCCACATGGTACTAAAGACTAACCATGACACAGTTAATAATAGATAAACTAAATGATTATTATACACCATTATTCCTAGATCTTGGCAGAGCCAAACAAGCAAAGCAACTGAAATTTCATCTAAATTCATGATTTTCCTCAAGGACAAAATTTACATAGTTTTTGTTCTTGGTTGTTTACATAATTTAGAGTATCTGTTCCTTTTGTGCTAAATGTTTTATTGTTTATCAATTTAGAACTTTCTCCGCATTGTGGTCTTGTGTTTGTTATTAATGGATTTATCTTTATTCCATCTCCAAAGTATTTTTTGGGGTTAGTAAAGAGTATGAAATAAGTAATTTTCTTAAAGTTGTTGTTTGGATGTACTTGTAGACCAAATGGTGTCCAGCTCCTGGCTGTGAGTATGGTGTTGACTTCGTAATTGGAAGTGGGTGCTATGATATCACTTGCAAATTTTCACACAACTTTTTCTATAATGTAAGTTCTATTATATTGTGCTTAGTAATAGTCCTTTTGGTAGGTGCTTTTGTTTTCCAATAGATTGTTCTTGATTTTAATATATTGTATTAAAACTTAAATAGTTTAAAATTTTGACTAAAACCTCTTCAGTGCTCCGAGGAAGCTCATCATCCAATTGATTGTGAGATAGTACATTAACTAAGATCACATGTCAATTAAGCCTCTATAGTTTCTTTTCATCTAGAGAAAATTCTAACACTTTGTGAACATTATGTTATGGCAGAAGAAAATAGCAAGGACACTCTTGGCATCATCTGCAAGGAGCCATGGGGACAATTCAAAGCAATATGCTTCTCCAAGTAAAAATAAAGAAGCTAGTAAAAGAGATTAAGCTTCCTTCCAAGGGGCAAAAACACCTTCTACTCTATGTGAATCACACAAATTCTCAACATCAAGGTCTTCCACATACCAGTCAAATGAAACTGATCTCTCTGACCTTGTTGATATGGACTCTGGTAAAGTGTATGATATGTAAGTGTATGGTGGAATAGAACAAATCTAGAGCACCACTATAACTTATAATATAGAGGGATGGTGATGGTAGTTAATTGGAGGTCGGTTTCGACATTCCATCCATCCCTATTTGGGTACATGATGATAATTTAATTTGGTGGTTGTTGAGCAACATAATAGTTCTATTCACATTATATATCAAGTAAATAAATGGCTTGACATTACTTAAAATTTTCACGCAATCCATTTCTTTATATAATCAAAAGGTTTGAAATGTGGCAAAATGTTCACCATTAAATGGGGACAATCCCTATGGAAATTAACTGAACTTAGTTGAATTGTGCAATAATAAGTCATGTTATGTGTACCCCATATGTTAAAAACATGAAAATAATTATTTTTATCATATGTTTTATCTTTTGGTGGGCATTGTCAGCCATGGACTATTTTCATACAATGTACATGATTTGTCTCAATCATATAACTAATTATACATTCTTCATATTAGTTGTTGTCAGTGTTTTTCAAGCATTCTATAAAATAGTTCACATGCCTTGCCTATGATATGACATTTTGCATGCATCCTACACTCTCTCTCATTTGGATGATGATGGATTACGCAGAGTGATCTGAAACTATGATGCTAAAAAACACACAATCAAATCCAAAATGAACTTGCACTACAAATGGATTGTGGAAATCTGATATTGGTAAAATTGCATGCATGTCTACTAGGACAATCACAACTTAAACATATATTTGTCCTGGTAGACATGCATGTAAAATTAACAATATTAGATTTCCACAATCCATTTGTAGTGCAAGGTCATTTTGGATTTGATTGTGTGTGTTTTTAGAATCATGGTTTCAGATCACTCTGCGTAATCCATCATCAGCCAGATGAGAGAGTGTAGAATGCATGCAAAATATCGTATCATAGGGAAGGCATGTGAACTATTTTATAGAATGCTTGAAAAAAATTTACACCTAGTTGTTGGTGGAAATTTCCACCTTCATTGGTTGAAATTTCCACCAACACTTAGGTTTTTTCTACCTTCATTGGTGGAAATTTCCACCAATGCCTAAATTTTTTCCCACCTTCATTGGTCAAAATTTCCACCAACACCTATATCTTTTTCTACCTTTGTTGGTCAAAATTTCCACCTTCATTGGTCAAAATTTCTACCAACGTCTAAATTTTTTTCTACCTTTGTTGGTTGAAATTTCCACCTTCATTGGCCAAAATTTCCACCAACGCCCAATTTTTTTTCTACCTTTTTTGGTCAAAATTTCTACCAACGCCTAATTATTTTTCTACCTTTGTTGGTCAAAATTTCCACCTCCATTGGTTGAAATTTCCACCAACGCTTAAATTTTTTCTACCTTTGTTGGTCTAAATTTTGACCAATTCTTGCTTGAACTCACACAAATGCTCTAGAATGTTTTTGACCAATAGATTGGTCATACTTTCGACCAACCAGTGACCTGGTCAAAATTTTGAGCAAAAAAATAGTTACCAATGGGTTGGTCGAGTTTGGTCAAAATTTGGTCAAAAATTGCGTCAAAAATTTGACCAATAAAGGTTGAAAAATGATCCGAAATGTACTAGTGTGTTGGTCATGTATTCAAATTATCTATGAGGATTCCAATCTAGCAATATTTGTATTCTTCTTGCATTGAGATTCATGTCAGATCTATACTCCTGACGATGTGCTTGGTTGACTGATTTTTATAGCTAATGTTTTATTTTTTATCATCAAACTCTTATCACCATTTTATGGACTCTAGGATTCATGTAGAATATGTACTCCTAGATTTAGGTTGGCTAAGTTATTTCATGATGTTTGGTATTGTATTCCCTCATTTGGCTTTGTGTAGAACCCATACTCCTAGATTTACGTCAGTGGAGTTTGTCATGATGTTTGGTACTTGTTTCCTTATTAGGATTCATGTAGAATCCATACACCTAGATATAGGCTAATTGAGTGCAATTGTTATACTTGTTGCATTTTTTGCATTTTTCTTGTTCAACCCTTATTTTTTATGATCTTCATATTGTTGGTGTACACATACACACAAGCATGAGCGTGCACTTCTCGGGTTCTTGCGAGACCCAAACTCCCAGTTGCTTTCAATTGAGTTATTTTCATTGGGGTTGGGTTGAGAAATTGTATTGCCCATGGGGACTCATCATGTGATGAGCATGGGTATGTAGGGTAGACAAGTGGAGGGGCTTCTCTTATAACCTTAGGTTGTTTTCCCAATAAGGTTGACATAGAGAAGTTTCTAATAAGTGATAACTAAATGAATAAGTGGTTAATAAAACTAAGATAAGAAAATGTGAAATACTAGTATAGTTCATCTGAGGGTATGTGCTTGTATGATCCATCTAAGGGCAAGTGTCTATATGGTCATTCAAGTACATAGTGTGGTGGCCTTCCAAGGGAGTCCTGAGGGAGAGTATTCACATGATATTTAGCTTAGGAGTACCAAGAAATATACTCTCCACTAGAGTCCCTACATAGTAGACCCATAGAGTGTCTATCCAAAACCTGTTGTATTGCATTGTCTCATGATCTTGGTTTTAGTCCTCTATAGTATTTGGTGTGAGTGTTAGCCTTAGATGACTGTATTATGTGATTGCGGTTAGATTGCTATCTCCATCAGCATGATGAGAGTGAGCCTATGGGTTCCATGTGGTTGGGAGGTGTAGCTACCTATACCACTATTAGGGATTGGTGTACAAAGATGATCTATTTCTAGTTTGAGGATGGTGCTTGATATTCACTTGGTACCTTGGGTGTATCTGGAGTATGTTCTCTAGTGATTTATGTTTTACTTTGGATGCATTTGATATCATGTTTAGATGATGATTAGTATGTTACTTGATGCATTTATTCATCATGATATTGCATCATATTTCTAGATGATGTTTCTTAACACTCCTTTGGATTAGTGATGCTATTGGTAGATTAGCATGTTGGGTGTACTTGTTCTTATGATGTTAATTGATGGTTATTGGTAAGAATAATCTCATGAGACAACTCCAACTATTTTGTTAGAAATTTGAGATTTATGATCAAGGGTATGGTTAGGGCCTTTGAGATCTTATGATTCCATTATGGTTAGGAGGAAATGAGCATAGTATTTTTTAGTTTGGTGGCTTCATTGCTTGTGCTTTCTATCTTGGGATACTTAATTTATGCACATGTATATTCACTAAGATGTTGCTTTCTACATAATTACATTTGATGCTATGGATTAGATGTTGAGTTATTTTGTCTTGTTTATTCTCTTCAATGATCATTCCTCAATTTATATGGATCTAATAGTCCCTAGTGTAGAGGTTTTATGTTCTTATGCATTTTATTTTTGCCTTGTTGATGCACTGATAGCATTTCTTGCATTGGAAGGACAATTTCTCATGCAAGAATGTGTTATCTCATGTGAGCATAGATTCTCTTACACATGAGCATGTTCTTCCTCATGGGGAGAAACAAAGTCTCATGTGATCATCTTGGTTGTTTCCTCGCCTGGAAAATAGTGAGTTTTTGCACACACTTTGAAGAGATGTGAAATATGGTTTTGATTACCCTTTTGGGTCTTGCATCTTCCCATATGAAATTAGATCAAATATAAGGTAAGTATTATAGTTGATGTATATTCAATTAGTTATACCGAAGATATATTTTACTATAATCAACAGTTCATTTGAGATAGGTTCCAAACCTCTCTAAGTTCAAAAAAAGATTCTAGGAAATTTTTCGGCTTCAAGAATTTAGACTTAGCCAAATTTTAGGATTCAACATTTATCTTTCAACATAATGTCTAGTAGATGAGTGGTTGTAACTTTGAGCCCTCATCTTGTGTGTGACCATTGTTGGTCTCTACTTGTAATAATTAATTATCATATAATTAATGGAAATGGACTTGTTTGTCTAACCATGCTAGGAGCTTTCACTTTGGGTTTTAAAAAGAACACCCCCTTGGTATATTATCATGATTTGTGTGATCTTTGGATTGTGAATTCCAATTTAGTGCTTGGAGATCTTTGGAAGTGTTTGCAAGACTTTTGATGGTATACATGAACATGTGACTTTAACCATGTTCCCTATTCTTATCACCTTGTTTAGATGATTCATTCTTGCACTTGATTACTTTATGTTGCACTTAAGTAACTTATCTTAAGAATAACAATTATTCAGTGCATATTTTATCCTTCTGTTCCAAGGATCTCTAAGTAAGGCATTATAGTTAACCTTCCCATGTGGAGATAATGGAGCAAAAAAGTTGATCTCACAATGCACAGTTTAAAAGATATGCACTATGATACCAACCAACTGACCTTCACTGTAAGGTTTGGAAACAAGTGAGATTACTATGCAAAATTCAAATGAATTCAAATCTGTTAGAACCTAGAGAGGTTATTATAGACCTTAACAACATTTTCCTATAGAATCTAATACATCATTGGTACCCCTCATGAGCTCTGAGTTATGACCGTCTATAGGTCATTATTGAATACTGCTTAAGACACCTTGGGTACATTTTAGTGCAGGGACACAAAC